>VWZI01019526.1:19020-36903 GCA_013396835.1 Psilopogon haemacephalus
GAAAGGAAAGGAAAGGAAAGGAAAGGAAAGGAAAGGAAAGGAAAGGAAAGGAAAGGAAAGGAAAGGAAAGGAAAGGAACACAGAAAATAAAACAAACCCAGCAGAAATAAAAAAATCCCATCCAAACATTAACCATGTCCTACCTGAACCAAGGACTAGGATAAGAGAATAGAAAGAATAAGAAGAGAAGACACTGGAAAAGGAGGAGAAATATGAAAAGCACAGAGGAGGGAACTGCAGGTCTGGGCCTGAGAGCTGGTGATTTTCTAGATCAGAAAAGCAAAATGGGAACTCCCTCCTCTTAGCAGAAAATCCTCACCAAAACCTGGAGAGGGACATGATTCACAAGCCTTGCTCTCTATCAACAGATATGTGTGAAATCCACCTCCAAAAACTCCCATCAGTGTTCCATGCTGGATAGATCTTACAGCTACTCAGAAAACTCAAGTGTTAGACATTTGTGTGTTATTGAGATTTTCTGCAGGCAAACCGTGTGTGTATCAATTTGATGCTTTATGTTAGGATTTTAAAATTTCTTTTGCAGTTCATTTGGGGTTTAAAAAGTGCATTTAAAGCATCTGCAAGATGAAGCATTTGAATACTAAGAAAGGTTAGAACTAACATGGACATCTGAGGTACTCATCTAGCCTCTTCATTAAAAAGAAAATGTCCTTCCGGGACAGGATTCTCATGAAACATATAGATGTCTGGGTAAAAAGAAATTAAGATCAAAGGAATGCATTAATGTACAGTGATAAATCCGAGAAGCTTCACCACTGCATTGTCTGTGTTTATTAATGGCTTTGAAACGCAGCTACTATTTATTTCATGGATCATCTGGGGGTATTATGACTTCTGAAACCCAAAACTTCATATTCAGTTCCCCAGCACCAAAGGCTTTGACTGGCTGACTGAATAACTTATTTTCTTGATGTAACATTTCTCTTCATTGTCAAGTTCTATACCAACCCGGAAATCTGTTGGTTCACAGAAGGAGCCATGGGATTTGCATAGGGATAGGGTGAGAGAATTGTATGATCATGTGACTGTATACTGAATCACAATATTTACACACAAAGTTGTACAAGCAACATAACCCTGATAATTTCTGAATTGTGACTTCATTCTTCTGCAAGCTTCTATGAATGGAATATAGTAAAAAAAAAAAAAAAGGAAGAATTTTAATTTGAGTTAAATTGCAACAGATGATTAAAAGTACTTTTCATTCTCATCTACATTTAATCTGAGAAAATGATACCTCATTTCAGTAAACATGTGTCAGAAAAATAGTCTCCCTTGCTAACAGGCTTTTCCACTGCTGTGAATGGTTGCTTCCTGGATACCATGTTTGACAAACAAATAGCATAAAAGCACTTGCTTCGGGTAGAAGTGTTGCACCAATGAGAAGCTTTACATACAATACTGCAAAGCTGATTAAATATTAGCAAGTACTGCAGCCTTAAGAGAGTGAATCGGTGGATGTCTGCATTAGTCATGTCTCGCTCATTAAGTATTGCAGAGTTTAACTCCCCCAAATCTTTTTACTGTGTTGGGATGAAATGTTTGTGATGTTCAGATGATGTACACCATTCACTTTCTAGTTACTGCAGTCTAAGATGTGTCTTCTTACTCACGTCAGCAAGCTTCTCCACTCCACTTGCAGTTCGTGCTAATGTTACAAGGTCTTCTTGCATCTTATCTACCCATGACTTTATCCTACAGAAACCAAAAAGAAAAGAGAGATATCCAATCACATCACCAGCAAATGGAACTTGCATACAGTAATGCAGATTAAGAAAGGAACAAAACATCAGAGTATGTTGACAAAATTGAATACAAAAGGCAGAAAATATGTCACTGCTAAAAAATAACATGCTTGGAACGGATTAAAATATTCAAACTACACTTCGTTGTGTTCTTTTCCATGTTCTTGGATCTAAGCCACTTGCTTTTTTCTTTCACTTTTCATTAGCTGGAGTTTACCTGGTGCTCTCCAGGACAGCCTGCACTATAAGCTATAGCTGCCTTTTGTTTACAGATGCCAGGGTCTGTCTCCAAATGCAATACAGCCTACTTCAAGTTTGTGGGGTTTTGGTTTGGGTTGGGGTTTTTTTCTTTTTTCTTCTTTTGATAGAGCTCCTACCCAGGCTTGATGACTTGAGTCTTCTCATATGGTTTCTTCTGGTGGCCACCACACTAGCTGTAAAGCAAGCATCCCATCATATGGGTTTAAACTGGAAGAGAGGAGATTTCTTTACAGAAGTTCTTTACAGTAAGGGTGGTGAGACACTGGAATGGGTTGCCCAGGGAGGTTGTGGCTGCTCCCTCCCTGAAGGTGTTCAAGGCCAGGTTGGATGAGGCCTTGGGGGACCTGTTCTAGTGGGAGGTGTCCCTGCCTATGGCAGGGGATTGGAACTGGATGATCTTTGAGGTCTCTTCCAACCTAAACCATTCTATGATTCTATATTTATTACTAACTGTAGCAAAGGCCACTGCAACAGAGCTGGGACATTGCCTGCCAGAACAATCTGCTTGTCCTACAAATATGAAGAAACCAAAATAATGCTATCATCTTCCCTTCTTTTGAATACTTTTGAATCTTATGTATGAAAGTACGAGATGTATGAAAGGTGTGAAAGAGAAGCACGTTACCCCAAAGTGTTTTCAAAAGCACAAAATAAATAACAATACACTGAGATTATCTCAATTATAAAACTTCTGGGTGTTGTTTCTAAGAGGACTTCATAGGAAAAATCAGGGAGGATTGATTTTTAAATTGACTTTTTCATTTCCCACTGTTTCGTATTTTTCCTGTATATATATATATTACTCTGCTCTAAAAGGAAACTGGAGTGGAGAGAACATAAATTAGTTAAATGACATTCTGAAAAAATGACCCTTAAAATCCTGAATTACTCATTACTGCTATTACATGTCAATGAAATATTTTTCCTCTTTAACTTGCAAAAATATTATTGATTTTTCAAAAAATGCTTCTTGTGTATTACATCCTGAATTACCTCTAGTGTAGTCCTATAACTGTTTTGATTCCCAGTTCAGGTTCTCCAGCATAGCTAGGCTACGTGCTTTAATTTGAGGAAGGTTAGAGCAAACAGTATCAGTTCCTAAACAGGAGTAGGAAGAAGTCCTTTCATTCCAGTCTATGCGGTGGAACATTCAAATTGTACAAATTTTATCCAAGATGTGTCTCTGCATGTCCTAAACACCTACCTACACACATATCTTGTCCCCTCCCCACTTCTTCCCCGGACGGAAAAAGCGGGAAGAGCAGACAAAACCCTTGGTGCCTCTCAGCCTGCCACAGAGACACTATATTTGGTCTTGGTTTGCATCCTGCAAAAATTGTAGATCCTTGTACCTTCTGAATATGTCTCGCATGTTCATCTCTGCTAATCAGAACTGCCCTTTCTTACTTGCTTGTGCAATAGCAAGTACTGCAGTGTCCAGCATAGAGTCCTAGAATCTGCCTCAGCCTGTCCTTGTAGCAGAAGTGTTCCGTGTCCTGATCACTCGTCTGGACCCACTCTTGGGACCATGTGCTTTCTCTGTTGAGGGCTCCAGAGCTGGATGCAGTACTTCAGGTGAGGTCACACCAGAGCAAAGTGATTGAATCATCTCTCTCCATTTACCAGCCATGATAAAAAATAGAAACTTCAGAAGGGCTTTTCTAGATTACTATCAAAAGTAGAAATGATAAAATGGGATTCTACAATTCTGATGATGCTCAGTAGAATTTCTCTTGCTTTCTCTCAAGATTTTAAATAACACCATTAATATTAGTTATAAAGTCTATCGTCACTATTTCCACATCTCAATTATCCCATCTTGCCATCAGACAGAAGTGTATACTTGCACTATATCACACTCCTCAGATCATTTTTCAGAAGTTGCACAATCAAACTGTAAAACTTTCATGGAAAAATTTGGAAGAATGTTGTTTTTTTTTCACTTAAGGCATCATATTATCTCATTGTATTATTTTAACACTGAATCTTTTTTAAAAATGAAATGAGCCTTTAGGCACTGAAATGCTTTTCTGGTGCTCCTTTTAAATGAAGCCTGTGGTGCAATAGCTGCTTGACAGCTGTTCATGGTCAGAGTTTATTCAGCAATTGGAAAGCTGTCACGGCAAACGTGAGCTGCCATGACTTAAAGAAGCAGCAGTCATTTTTTTTCTGCAAAGGGCACAAACAGAAAGCCTGTACAAAAGGTTAGTTTGTTTCTATCGTTATTAGTTTGACAGGAACATTGCAATGGATGTTCCACTGAAAGGTGATTACATTTTGCAGTACAATTGATTTTAGCCCTCTTCTCCCACATGTGAGTTTTCCCCCTATAAAACAAGGGCTAGGAAAAAAAAAAAAAAAAAAAGTGCAGATGCCTTTCCATAGCAGCTCCTAAGTGATCTGAATGATGAAGGGGACTGTCTGATTAAAGACAGCCAGACATGGGTCATTTACTGGGGAATTGGAAGGTACAATCCTGCTGCTATTGCCTGGACTGTGGTCACTGATGAAGAAAACAGCCAGAATGCTACAGTCATCCATCCACATTACACTATTAGTCAACCAGCTATTTTGACAGCACAGCAAGCTGTGTGGGTTTGTTTTGTTGTTGTTGATGATGATGGCTTTTTTTGGTTTGGTTTGATTTGATTTGGTTTTTTTAAGACAATTACATTTCCTGAAGTTAGAGCATTTTCATAGATACATTCCTAGCCACACTCCAAGTCGAACATAATATAGCAGGTGTTAGACTAAGAAATCTTTTCACTTCATTGAGACATATTTTTTTATGCTAATGTTGTGGGCATCAAACTATACTTATAGAACAGAGCACTGCTCAATTACAAGGGTTGAAAAAAAACTCAGGACATTTAGATGTAGAACAACCTGACTATAACCTTTTTTCCTGCTGAAACTGTTTTTTTTTTTTTTTTCTTTTTCTGCTGACTTCAAGGAAAATACATTCATGTAATGATGCACCATAGCTTTTTAGGTGCATTAGCTGACTTCTGCTTGGATAATGTCTTACAAGCTAAAGAGGTGAGTGTAGAACTTAGCTACTAAGTGAAGTCACGTTGGAGATCCAGATCTAGCTCTCCTCAGTAAAACTTACATTTTGCTTACATTTCTAAATAGTTATTGAGTACAAAAATGGAAATAATGAAAGCTGTAAGTTGCAAGAGAAGGAAATGTTTTTCAAAATAGGTCAACAATGCTTAGGTTATGAAAAGGAGAAAAAAAATAACAGATTGTCTCTAATTCAATAGAAAAGTGGTGTTAGACAAACGAAGATAAACGAGAGTAGACTCAGAAGGAATGAGAGAACAAACTTTGCAATGTTTCTTCAAGCTAACCCTACTCTTTTCCTGATCAGAAAAAAATCCAGGATCAGATGCGTTTTAGAAGAGTTGCTTCAAATGAAGAGGGTAAAGGCTACAATACTGTCACAAAAGCATGGTTCTCAGCCATTCTTTTTCTTAGGCAACACTAAAAGGGCAAACAGAAATTATTATTGAAAGAAGAAATTGTTAGTGAAAGAAGAACATATGTTACAATAGAATTAGTAATCTTCTACACAGAAATTGCCTACATTGCTGCATTTATACCACCTACTGCAAAACTACTGGGTTTTAATACCACTGCATATGTTGATGACCTAGTAAGCTGACAGTACTTGTATTTCAGGGATGTGGGCAGAGAGATAGATCAAGAGAGATGGAGTAATGAAGACAGGTTTTGTGAAATACTGAGTAAATGGCCATAGTATGCTAACATCCCACTGATTCTGCATCAGGGAAAGGAAAGGGATGGATATGGAGATACTGATGCAAAGATCATAAAACTCCCATGGTTATCAGATCAAGGTCTTGAATATCCACAGCCAGAAAATCAGTAAGAGAGTGGTATATAATTTAAATGCAATATTAAAAATGCAATAAGCATGGCTCTTCCTGGCTTACTATTGGAATTGTAACAGTTCAATATGGAGAAGACATGGTCATCTTGTCATTCTGTAACTTCTACAACTATGAATCCTTCAGGGTGGTGTACAGTCTTACAATATTCTTTTTTCTGTTGTTTGAAAATACGTTACTAGGCCATGTGAAGGTCTGACAAATTACAAAGATAATATGAATTTGAAATATGTTAAATAGCAATTTTCAAGGAAGTTAAGGGTCTAATAATTTAAGTGAAAAGGGGCATGTGCTACAAGTGTTGAGATATCCAATTTAATTCCAATGCCATTATGACACAGGTGTGTACATGTACTGTCAGCTACCTGCTGAAAAATACGTCACACAGTATTGTATGAGTGTTTCAAAGAACTTCTGTGTGACAAGAACACAGCACAGATCAATTCATAACATGTAGCTGCTGCACTGAGGAAAATAATGAAACTGCTATCCATGTAGACACAAAATGCATCATGTATTTCCTAGCCAAAGATATTTCCTCTCTTTGTAGGAAGAAAAACAACAGAGCACTTTGTTTCTTTGCCCTCTTTATCTTATCTTCTCAAATTTGACAGACTGCTGGCCATTCAGTCTGCAAGGACTTTTGAGATATGACAGCACCAATAAACAAGTCCAGAAGGCTCTTCTTGCTCTTTCTTGTTTTCAAAATGTAAAATTGCCTAGCATATGGATGTCAAGGAGGTATAAGCATTGGACAGATCTGGATATATTTTGCCCCACTGGAGTTACCTCAGAACTACATCTGGGATACCTGTCCCTCACTCTGCTTCACCTCCGATAACTGTTATTTAAAGAGTGTCCAAGGCAATCTGTACAGCATTCCTTACTCTAATACAGATACTCCACCAAGAAGAGTGAAACTGATCCTGTCTCTCATAATACCCTTGTACGTAAACTCAAAAACAGAGGGTTAGATGACTGGACCACGAGGTAGATTGTAAACTGGCTCAACAACAGTGTTCAGAGGGTTGTGATCAGCAGCACAGAGTCCAGCTGGAAGCATGTGGCCAATGGTGTTTCCCAGGGATCGGTACTGGGTCCAGTTTTGTTCAATATCTTCATTGATGACCTAGACAAGGATGTTGAGTTGACCCTCAGCAAGTTTGCTGATGATATGAAACTGGAGGGAATAGCTGACACCCTCTAAGGCCATCTAATGAAATCTGCACAGATTGGAGAGCTGGGTGAAGGTGAAGCTCAATAAGGACAAGTGCAGAGTTCTACATTTGGTGAGGACTAACATTAGCACCAGTATAGACTAGGGGTCATCCTGATGGAAAGCAGATCCATGGAGAAAGGACTAGGAGTCCTAGTGGGCAGTAAGGACTGTCCTATCCTAGTGGGAAACAGCAATGTGCCCTTGTGGAAAAGAGAGCAAAGGGCATCCTGGGGCACATTAAAAAAATTGTGTCCAGCAGGTCTAGGGAGGTTCTGCCTCTTTGATCTGCCCTGCTGAGACCACACTTGGAATACAGTGTCCAGTTTTGGGTTCACAGTTCAAGTGACACAGGGATCTGCTGGAGAGAGTCCAATGGAGAGCTACAAAGATGATTGTGGGACTTGAACATCTCTGCTATGAAGAAAGATAGAGAGACCTGGGACTCTTTATTCTTAAGAAGGCTGAGAGGGCATTTGATCAACGTCTATAAATATCTGAGGGGTAAGTGTCAAGATGAAGGTGCCAGGATGTATTCCTGTGCAGCCTGCCCTAGGTGATACTGCTTTGGCAGAGGGGTTGGATTAGATAATGCTTCAGAGTCCCTTCTCCCAGGGAGATTATTCCTTACAACTCCATATGAAATTATTATTATAAAAACCTATTATTTTTTATAATGGTCATTTAATGTAAAACTCATTTTGAAAATATTCTATAATCTTCTATGAACTGAAAAAAAAGCAGCAATGGTTGGTAAAAATATGTGTAGAGCTTTTTTTAACACAAATACGAGCTCTTTGTTACTAAGCATCAAACTTTATGACTGTCTTTCAAATGCAATTTTCTGTGAGGTTGATCCCTCTTATTTAATAATTACAAGGATTCATAAATAAAATATCTATTCTATCATATGGCAGAATGGCTCCTTCTGATAAACCCATGTAATCTAAGGAAAAAAACCAAACCAACAATCCATTACCTCATCTGTCCTCCATCAATGTAATGCTACTCATCTTCTAATTCATATTTTTCAAGATTATACACTTTAATATTTTTTTGTTGCACAGAGTCCTCCAGAGAATATTACTTGAAAGATGCACATCCAAATTAATCAGCTATTTCATTTGCAAATACATCCTTCTTTTCAGACCCCGATTTCCAGTGCACAAAGCTGCTGCCTCTCTAAAATGCCACTGCATAGCAGTTATAGTGATGAAGAAAAATCTGTTTGGAAAGACCTAAATAAACTCCACCTTCCAAAAGATAGGCACTATCTGCATTCGGTACTGCCATTTAAAACAAAAAGTCACATATCAAAACAAAAGATGCAAAAGATGCAAAGCAGAGATTACTATGCAAGCAAAAGATTAGCATGGAATATTAAGTTTCTACAGAAATTAACATCCCATTAGCATAACCATGCTGTCTTTAAATTCTTTCCATTTCACAAAGTCGTGTTGAATTACACTGAGCTTTTGCTAAAGGCACAGCTGGCATGTTGTGGTTCCTGGGATATAAATGCATATTAATGGCTATTTGAAAAGGACAACAGTGCAGGGGAAAATAAACAATGCATTCTTTTCCTCCTGTTCAAGAGGTTGTCAGTCTGTTTCCACACAAATACACTGTAGTTTTCTGTCTTGAAAATGGATTTGAAAACTGTCCATTACAATATGAGACTAAATCCATGAACTCTTCCCAAGCCTTGAGAAGTACTCTTGATCAGGAGAGTGTCTGCACAGGATGGTGCAGGTAAACCTTATATATATTACAATTATGACTAAGTTTCTCCTGAGTCTTAGCCAGATCAGCTGCATATCAGAAGTGCAATCAATGCAATTAATCTGTAAAGAACCAGCAGCTACCAATGATCTTATTTCAATCTTCCACTTTATGGCATTAACCTTTTGAAATGGCGAGTGTCAGGATTCACAGGCTGGTTCAGTCATGAGCAGTTTTGCTGGGTTTGCACTTGCATTCCTAATCCTCCAACAGTGATACATAGTATTTTTCCAAAATCTGCAGAAACTGTAGCTAATGTCACTATCGGAGTGATACAAGAGTGTCAGCTTTGTTCTTTGAATGAAACGAACAAACAAGAAAAACCCTCTTACAGATCGTAAATTACTTTTCATAAATCCTAGTAAAATAAGAGGACATACTCATGAAATTTGGGCTTCACTTTCCAAAGCCTGTTTGATGAGATCACAAGTGTTTTTATTCAGAAAGCTCAGGCAGAAACGGTTTCCAACTGTGTATGCAGGGCCAAAGGGCTGTAAGGGTCAGTTCAGAGTAAAGCTGAACAAGAATGACATTAAATGTAATGCAGCTTTAAAACAATGTCTTCTCAAAGAGGCTTCACTCTCCTTTCTCAGGATAGGGTAAATGCTCCAAGGTCAGGAGGCCACACTGCTTGTCAGTGCATTCAATGCACATTAAAAAGACAGGCTATTAAGGAAGAGCCTCTGACATTTACTTGGGAGTAAACCCTCCCCGCTCCTGCACTTGTCCCCTTCCCCAATTTCAACACATTCCCTAATTAATCATCAATACAATGTAATAGAATTGATGGAGCAGTCATTACCAGGAATTACCCATTCTCCTATCAAATCAGTGTGTACAGAAAGGGCTGTGTTTCAAATGGGTGAACTTAATTGCCTGATGGTCCCCAAAGGGGATGTACAAATAGATCAAGACATCACACATGCACAACTGATCTCAGCTCTGACACAAGCTTTTTGTCACTCCTTCATCCATCTTTCCTTACTAGGGTTAATGGTGACTGGAGTCTACCCCAGACAATTTAGTAAATAAGAGCATTGGTTGTGTTTCAAATGAAGCATACCAGAACATGGGATTTAGTGACATTTTGATTAAAGGTCCATACATAGCAAAGACTTTTTATGAGGCAGCTGCTTAAAAGACAATCTATTTGAGTAAAAACTGAGCAGGGTAGCTGGTATCCCTTGGCAATTTACTGTGAAACATTTGGTTGCTTCACAACGATCTGATTCACAATCATTGCACTTGCATGGTTGGTTGATTAAATCAGTATCTCTAGCAGTTATTACAGTGAGCAAAGAAAAAAAGGGTAATTGCTAAAGTAATGCTTCTCTGTGTTATGAAAAACATAAATCACAAGAGCGCATTTAATTTCCTTTTCCAGTACCTCCTTCTCTGTTCCCATTTCCCAGTATAAAGTATCAGGGCATTAAGTTACAGGTCATAAATAGTATTTCATTTTGAAAAGTGTTAATTCAAATCAGTAATGATAGGTGTACTGAAGGGAGTGTGCTACCAGTAGTTTAATAAACAATTGCAGATTCACTGATATCGATCTAGGAAAGATTTCCTTTAAAATAAAATAAAACCATAAAGAAGGAAAGAGATAGAGAAAGAATGGTATTCAAATAGAAAAAAACTCTATTAATCTGGATCTGATCATGCAAATAACATAAGCCACTCTCTCTCTGTGGCTGTCTCTCCCTGTGCTGTGATCTGCACTGTGACAAGCTGGGCTATCAGAACTTACTAAAGATGTGCGCTATTCAAGTATTCAGGCAACCTAAAAGAGGCAAACAAGGAGGAGCCTGGCAAGCAGAGTAAATATCAACTCTGGAGGGTTGGGCTGCAGTAAGTAGAAGAGAGCAATAGTAGATAAAGACAGAAAATGGGAATGAAGGGGCAGATCTTACATTATAAAAACATGAACTGTAAGATCGAAGATAAATATCTTTGAATGAGAGCATTTAACCTTTTTTTAAAACTTCGTTTTACTTCTAATATGCTGCCCTAGTCAGTTTCCAATTGCTCAGTGAAAAGGCTGTCAATATCATTAGGGGAGAAAGGCTTTTAAAGTAGCTGCAGTTTCTGCCTCTCCATTGTCATGACTGCAGCACAACTTTGCTGTGACAACATACCAGATTCTAAGGATATACTGAATGTCTTGGCAGTTCTGAATAAATAACATTTCCCAGACGGAAAGGAAGGCAAAAAGTTTGCTACAGCTGTGTTCTCATGTTCACCGTAAAGATCGTTCTCAAACAGTAGAGCCATACCTTTGACAGACAGTCATTCACTAAGTGTCACGATCTGTACAGTTTTCTTCTTCACAAGCATTTTTTTCATACATTTTTTTTCTTATTTTTTGTCTGCATCTGACACGTTAGGCTAGTAGTTTCCATATCAAGGTTCTTTCTAGCCTGTTCCATCACCTACATGTTAAAACAAACCCCACAGCATGGTAAGGTGTGTGCCACTTGCTTATTTCAAAATACTCTCACACAGACGTATTTCTAATTAATTAGCAGTACCTGAAACATCTGACACAACATGTGCAAGTCAAAATTGCGTGCAACAAGCACTGACCCATTAACCAAATTTTGTCAAAGAATCTAATTAGACTGCACAAACCTTTTAGAAAACCTATTTGTTACACTGTAACCATGAAGCCAGCCTTAAAGCCCTTCTCATTGCTTGTCTCTGATATCCTAGTTACTGATTAATGCTTCAAAGTTGCATTGGAAGATCCTAGACTTTTTTTTTTCCCTCTGTGGATTACAGGAATTACATTAGATGAATATAGCAGATGGGATCCAAACAGGTCTAAAGTGTGCTATGAATGTTCATAAGCTGATCAACATCCTTTGAGGCACGTCTAAGTGTCTTGAAGGTTCACTGAGTTGAGTTTTTATGAATACATATAGTTTTATTTCCCTTCCTCAACCATTTTCACTAATCTCTTGTTTATTTAAGAGGCTGTTTAAGGACTGCATTCAGAAATCACCACTCAGGACTCAAAATGAAGAGTGTGGTTTGAAACATATTTATGCTTAAATGCAATATTCACAATAACTTTACCTTGGCTTTATCTGGGTTATTTTAGAGAGCTTACAATGGCCCTTCAGGAGGTGGTAAAGGCAACAAACAGATGTTGTTGTCTGAAAGTTAGGCAGCAGTAACAGATAGATCCTTTATGGGCAGACAGTCAGTGTATGTTTATCTAGCACTAATTGTGCGTGGTTTGTTTGACTTAGTGTTCTGTTACATGAATAGCTGTAGATAGAGACTATATCCTTGCTGTAACATTACACAGTATTTAGCACTTGGGAGAATAAATGAAGTCTCTGAAGGTTTTCCCAGAACAAGGCTGAGGCATTTTTCAATGCCTAAAGGACCTATGTACTCAACCTCCACTACCTTAACAGCAATCTGATGGTATTTTTGTCATCTGTTTTAGGTTCTCTAAATGTTCTAATCCTCTTTTTTGGAATTGTCTAGGTGTAGAAGACAAGTGCCAAAGTTGGGCTTTTTGAGCTTCACCTAAGGATTGTATCCTGGGGTGCACAGTCCAGGAGCTTTCACAAATGTATAAGTCTAAACTTTTTTTTTTTTTTTCTCCTNAATTGTCAGTGTGCCTCTCAAAAAAAAAACCCTCTTAAATTCAAGTGAGAGTTTGAGAATGGCCCACAGTTACAACCACCTAATCCTAGTGAGTATAGAAGAAGGTAACCAAAGACAGACATATCTGACCAACCACCATTTGTAGATTAGCAAGTGTTTTTTTCTACTAGCAATCCTGATTGCTGAAGGCTATCTGGAAAGCACTCCAAGATCAGCTGATGTCTAAAATTCCTCTAGCACACAATAAATTAGCACAATCAAAATTTGATCCATTTCTACTCCTTCCTAAGCATGTCACAGAAATAACACATTTTTCACTTAAAATAGGAGAGTGTGTAAGATCGGTTGCCCAATGATACTTTAGATAAGAAGGATGAGATAGCTTTCAGACTTACAGAGGTAACAGACCACTTTAAAGAAAGTTTAGAATCTGTGTTTAATATTTAATCAACTTAATACTTTGATTTATGTAGGCTACTCTGTAGCCTGCAAGGGAAAGAAGAGAGTATTTTCAGAGAAGAGCATTTGGGGAGAAAAATGTTGACATTTCTACTCAAGCTAAACTCCTAATTGTGTATAAATCTTTTATAGTTTTTTTTTCTGTGAATAAATTACTTTCACAATGAAAAAAAAAAAAAAAAAGAAGCATTTCTAAACTGCGGTTTATGATAAGCTGTCATCATAAAACACTAGCTTCTCAGTTACAGTGCAAAACCAGCACCCGTGTCAGATACTGGAAGAAACATTAATGTACACCCAATACAGGTCAGTTATGTCCTTTCACTGTGTGGAAATTATTTGAGACAGCTAAAACCAGTTCTTGATAACATAGAAGAAAATGAAGGCAAAACAATGCCTGACTTATGCACAAAAGTAATTCAGTTCTTAAGAATGGTGTCAGATTTGCATGACTAAATCAAAACAGAAGAGTTTCCTCCATAGGTACTCTCTTTTGTAGTATACAACATAATGAGATGCTGAAAATGTGAATCAAAATCATAGAACCATAGAATCATAGAATGGCTTAGGTTGGAAGTGACCTCAAAGATCATCCAGTTCCAACCCCCTGTCATAGGCAGAGACACCTCCCACTAGATCAGGTCACTCAAGGCCTCATCCGGCCTGGCCTTGAACACTTCCAGGGATGGAGCAGCCACAACCTCCCTGGGCAACCTGTTCCAGTGTCTCACCACCCTTACTGTAAAGAACTTCCTCCTAACATTGCGTTTAAATCTCCCCTCCGCCAGCTTAAACCCAAAGCATCTGGTGACTGCTTGCTTTCATTTACAACCAAGGTATTGGCAGTTCAGTTACCACACTCTTGATAGCTGCTAAATGGAAAATAAGTAGTATGTTCTGGACTAGTAAACTGCAAAATCTGTTGCTATTCACTGTTGTGGTAAGGTCACAATATTCTCTCTTCTCCACTTCTGTTGTTGTACTTTGGAGTGTTCTCTTGCGCTTCCTAAAATCATATATCCCTTAGCAAGTGTACATTTGCTTACTCCATTGACTTCTGACTTGGTAATTACCACTTACTTTCGAATGCCAATCCAAAAGCGTGTCAGCACAAGAAGAGTCACCTCATCATTCACACAGTCCATTGGCAGTAGCTTTGGGGAGGGGATGTGGGAAGATTGATTTTGTTAACAGAATAAAAAAAGAAGTGACCTATGAAATGTTAAGCTGACCTTTTATTTGTTATCAGCCATTGGGACAAGTAAAAGGGACCACCCTCTTTGTTATGCTTATTGGTCTTTTGTCAACACTACATGCTCCAAATTGGTATTTTCTGAAAGGCTAAATGAACTACAAGTGAGCTGCCAAATCATAAAGGAAATCATGGCAGAACCATGAAAAGAAACATCATTCTTGTCACTGGCTCACTAGAATTTTGGGCAACAAAGTATGAGCAGAAACACTTCAGTTCTACAAATCCCTAAACTCTTCAGTATTCAGAAGAAGAAGCAAGCAAAACCATCCAGAGCAATTGTATCTCTCCCTATCTACTCAAATTCTCAGCACTCACCTCATGCAATAAAATAAGTTTATCATTCTACACTACTTTGCACTATTTTTATGCTGGTATAAATAGACTTGTTTTAGCAGCTTCCAGAGCAAGAATGACACAACAATATAGAAAACAAGTCCTGCTAGTTTTCTATGGTGAAAAACTGACATGAACCAACAAGGCACTTAAAATTTCAAAAGAAAAGCAAAGGAAAGACTTTGTGTGTAGTTACAGTTTAAAAAAAAAAAAAGCCATTATTTCTTTCAAAATCTACCTGATAATGGATTAAGCAAGATGCTACCACCTTGCCTCTCCCACAAGCACAGGACAACTACTCAAGGACAACCAGCTTTCTGATTTCCCCTGATGTCATGTCACCTTTAGAATCATAGAATCACTAAGGCTGGAAAAGGCCTTTAAGATCATTGAGTCCAACCTTGACCACTAAATTATATTCTTAGGCACCATACCTACATGCTTACTGAACACCTCCAGGGATGGTAGTTCCACCACCTCCCTGGGCAGCCTGTTCCAACCCCTCACCACTCTCTCAGTAAATAAGTTTTTCTTAATGTCCAATCCAAACCTCCTGTGGCACAACTCAAACCCATTTCCTCTCATCCTATCAACAGTTGCTTGATTGACAGCAACACCAGCCTTACTTTAACCTCCTTTCAGGTAGTTGTAGAGGTACTCCAGGCCAGAGGGTCTCCTGGACTGGTCACAAGTGATTTTGCCAGAGCTCTGTCTACTCACATCTCCTCTTGGGAAATATTAATCAGTTTGCACAGACATAAAATGTAACACTGGATTTCTCACAAAGGGTTTTGAGTTTTGTGGTTTGTTTGGCGGGGTGCTTTTGGGGTTTTTTTGTTGGGTTTTTTTGTGTGTTGGTTGTCTGGTTGGTTGGTTGTTTTGTTTTGGGTTTTTTTGTTTTTGTTTTTGTTTTTTAGTTGGGTTTTTTTTTTAATTCATGGCCTCATCCTAGCAAGCCTAACAACTAGCAAAGCACTGAGATTTGTTGTCTTGCAGCTTGAATCCCAAGAATCCAAACTATGACTTGTATTTTATACACATTTACCACGTTCTTCATGCACTACCTCATGCATTCTTCCACTAGTTCTCATCTTCTATCACAAATATACCATCTAGTTCATTGTTTTAGCCATATGCTGAAGACACTTCCAAGCTCCAGTTACTAGGAAACAGCACATGCTTTATTTGTGCTGTGTATTCTCAAAGGCCTGTTTAGATGTACATCTTCTGCTACAGGTTTCTGTGGAATTCTGTTAGTCCTTTGATAGTGACTTCAGTGACATTGCACAGCTTATTCAATAGTTTAGTGTTTAACTGCTTAATCAGCTGTACACTCAAGCTTCCATGACTAAAGGGACATGCATACAGTACATTTAGTATTTTTCAGACTAATGTAACACTGTTTTACCATCAAGAAAAAAGGATGCTGGAAGAGGGTACTTTCAGCCAAATTCTATGAAGTCTGTAAAACCCTTATTGAAAATTATTTCAGTGTGTAAGGACTTGAACAATATCAATCTTTTCACAGTATTCAATGAAGCCTACCTAAAAATACCAAAAAGGGAACCAAAAGACACAAAACAAACAATTACCAGTAGGTATTTCAAGAGGTTATTATTAAACAACATTTTGAAAAGCTTCAAGTAAATTTACACATGTGCTCCAGGCAAAGCCCAGCCATTTTCATCCTCCCTAAAAAACTGCTTTAAGCAAATTGAAAGGATGAATAATAACACAAAACAACAAAACAAAACAAAACAAAACAAAACAAAACAAATGAACAAACACAATCTGGTATTACAGAAAATAAAGGGCCATGAAAATGACCACAGGACTGGAATACCTCTGCTACAAGGACAGGCTGAGGGAGCTGAGGTTGTTCAGCCTGGAAAACAAAAGACTCCAGGGAGACCTAATAGCAGCCTTCCAGTACCTGAAGGGGCCTACAAGACAGCTGCAGCGGGATTGTTTCCAAAGGTCTGCAGTGTGAGGGGCAATGGTTTGAAAGCAGAGAACAGAGTTAGATTGGATGTTGGGAACAAGTTATTTACCATGAGGGTGGTGACAGTCTAAAACAGGTTGCCCAGGGAGATAGTTGAGACCCCATGTCTGGAGATATCTAAAGGTGAGGCTCGGTAAGGCTCTGAGTAACCTGATCTAGTGGAGGATTTTCCTGCTGACTGCAAGCGAGTTGGACTAGATGAGCTTTGGAGGTGTCTTTCAACCCAAACTATTCTACATTTCTATGTGCTGCTGTGCAAATCTGTTGCTGAAAGAAGACATATAATTTCTGTGTTATGGGTGGACAGTAGTTTGTTTGTTTGTTTTTCACACAGCTTTGTTTCCAAAAGATGCTGGGCAGCTATAAAATACTTTCACTGACTGCCCATGTTTATTGGTTAGCTACCCTCTTAATGACCCAGTTACTTCCATGACTCTATACAATCAATTACTTTAAGTTAAAAGCCACTCTGAATCATGACACAAACACATTAAAATTGCATCACTTAATAGGGAAGCAGCTTGAGGAACATGCTTAAAATGCTCAATATGGTCTTCGGATATTATCACTAAACAGCAAAATTCCTGGCACCAGAATGAATGCTTTACAGCATAGAGCAATGGCATCTGTAAATATGAAGCATGACATGCTGGAAGCATCTGAACAACAGTAATTGCAGCTTCTACTTGAAATTCTTTTGGGGAATTTGATGAGCTCCAGTTTCAGTACCACAATGAAAAATTTATACTTTGAGAATAGACAGGGGAGTGGAATAATGAAGAAATGAAAAGAAAAAAAACACTTCTGGGAAATTACTACTTTCCTTCTTTATTATGGGCCTCCTTTACAAACAGTGTCTGATATAAAATGATAAATGTCTTTAAACCATAACAATCTCAAGGAAATAGAAAGAATAGGGATGGAGGGAGGAAAAGCTATAAAATTTGGGGGTGGGGGTGGGGTATTTTTGCTTGGTTAATTTATTTTTTTTTTCTTGGTTTTAATCAGGTAAGGAGAACAGTGGAGTTAGAAAATGTTCTGAATAACATCACTGAAAAGGAATCTATGTTGATATTAGTGGACTCTGTGGGACATCAAGAGCAAATCAGGTGAGCAAATCAGATAGGACCTGAACGTGCACAAGTCCATGGGGCCTGATGAGATCCACCCACGGGTCCTGAAGGAACTGGCAGATGAAGTTGCCAAACCGTTGTCCATTGTATTTGAAAGGTCATGGCAGACTGGTGAAGTTCCTGCTGACTGGAAAAAGGCAA
>VWZI01019526.1:43881-72263 GCA_013396835.1 Psilopogon haemacephalus
GGGGAGTTGGAGTGTGATTTTGTGGGGTTTTTTTTTGTAGGGGGGGTATTTTTCTTTGTTAGATTTTTGTGTGTTGTGGAGGTTTTGCTTGTTTGAATTTGCTTGGGGTTTTGTTTTTTGTTGTTGGATTTTTTGTTGTTTGACTTTTGGTTTTGTGAGGGTTTTTTGTTGGTTTGATTTTTTGTTGTTTTCGTTTGTGGGTTTGTTTTTTTTTTTAATACAAAAAGAAACCTGAAAAGTGAATTGGTAGGGATATTTGGAGAGACCTAGACAGCTAAAGAAATTCTTAGGACAACAGAGTAATTTACTATTACACAACAGTTTAATTACTATGCCTGTCGCTACAAGAGACAGTGATTTCATTATACTACCAGAAAATAAAAGATATATTGCTTCTGTTTATTTAAACTCTGTAATTCCAAATAATGAGATGGAATTTATTCATTTTTCCTCATGAAGAAGTTTCAGTATTTACTATGATTCCTAATTCCCATAATTAACTTTCTTGCATTCAGGAATCTAGCATGTAAAGCTTTGCATCTTACACATTTAATGCATCCCTTCTACAAAGCCCTTGCAAAAGTCACACAGTCACAAGCTAGGTCTGAATCCCAGGACACTTGAAATGTCTATCATCCTATTGTCTTTCTGAAAAGCGCTTCTGTAAGCTTCCGTAAGACTGAGGGGTAGATAAAAGAAAATCTGCTAATAAAACACAGACAGAAATAAAAGAAAGGATAAATAGAGGCATTGTAGTACTCTGGCTCCAGCAGCCTGCATCATAATCAGGAAAGATTATTGGCCTCTTCTTTCAGCCTCTTCAACACAAGACTGGCCTGAAAAAAACCCACTCTAATTTAAAGAGGATGAATGCAAATAAAATGCCTACTCCATGTGGCTAATCACTGCTCTCTTCATCCTTTTAGTATGTGTCCTTACTGAATTCTGTCCTTCAACTGGTCAGGAAATTCTCTAATAATAAGTAGTCTTGGAGCTGCAGTAGAGGTCTGATGACAGAAATTATCATGTGAGGTGTCACATCAACCAGAAGGTCAAAATTGGTGACAACATTAACCTATAATCTACCATGACCATACTACTGCAAAACTTTAATAGCCTTCTCGTACCTGCATTTTAAGTTCTATATCAGGGAGGAAGAAAAGTAAAGTCATGCGATTATGAACTACAAGACATGTTCCACACGTGAAGTGTACTTTGCACATTTCGCCATACCACCATAAATACATCATTAATTAATTCCATCTCACCCTCCAAGAAAGCTATTATAGAGTAAATTTAGATTAGAAGCCACAAACAAGTTCTTTACCATGAGGATAATAGAACACTGGAATAGATTGCCCAGGGAGGTAGTTGAGGCCCCATCCCTGGAGAAATTCAAGGTCAGGCTCCATAAGGCTCTGAACAACCTGATCTAGTGAAGGATGTCTCTGCTGACTGGAAGGGCATTGGACTAGATGACCTTTGGAGATCCTTTCCAATCCAAGACATTCTATGATTCTATTATTCTGCATAATCAAGTCTTTTACAAGTGTCTGATTATTTTGCACAGGTATGCAAGGCATGGCAAAGTAAGACTGATCTTCCAAATTTGGTTAATGGTTTCTTTTACAAAAATCTAACCTCATATACAGAAGCACAGAGTTGCTTTGGAAAATATATAGACACTCATATAAACATTTCTTATAATATGAGTTTTTTCTTTTCCTGCTTTCTGAGAGCATTGTTTCCTGTAATGTGTCTGTTCTCTGCCTCATAGTAGTTGCCAATTTTTTGCCTCTCAGCAACTCTTCTCGTACTTATTCTTTTATCTTCTCCCCTCAAAGTGGTGGTTTTCAATTTTGGGCTTTTGTTTGCTTGTTTGGTTGGTTTGGGTTTTTGTGTTTGTTTGTTTATTTGTTTTTAATGAATTAACAATATGAACATTGCACAGATCTACACTTTCCAAGACATTATGCAGCAAAGTCAAGTTTGTTCACTAGATATTTTCTGAATGCTTATGTTTAAATTGATGCTGTCAGACTTCTATTATGCAACCTCTTATGAATTCCCTCAATTTTGTTTTGCTAATAATTACTAGATTTAATGAAAAATATTTGTTTAACAATATTTTGGGTTCCATAATGCCATCTGAAATATTCTAATTCCTGACGTTATTTACACACTTTTCCAGAAAAATGTTGGTATCTATGTCAGTCTCCATTCTGTTTTTCTTCTTCCCTTGCAATAGCAAATACTTGTTCTGACACACAGGATTTACAGTAGATAATTTTCACAGAATCAGAGGCTGTCCCTTTAGAGCTCTAAAATGTATGCTGTCCAGATCTGCCCATTTACAGACCGTGTAAGTCTAACTAACTAATGCTTTGTTATGCTTCCTTGGGGATATGCAAAGGTGACAGTTTGACAGCTGCTTGGGGATAATGAAGTTCAAATGTTCTGAGGATGGGAACATGCATTTTGGCTGATGAAAACTGAGTAGTAGTCTTTTCCATTAACCCACTGTCTTAAAGATATACCTCACAACATTAAAATCCAAAGAGTTGGAATTTGTATTTAGTTTTGCAGGATACGATTTGGAAAAAAGTCTATTTTTAAGTTTCACTGCTGTAGGCCCTGTACTCTCTTGTTCTTTTTTAATCCAATTTTACCATTACTTTGACATTTTCTTAGTACAGAATCTGAATCCTTTTGTATGCTTCCACTGCTATCATAATGTGCTGTGCTGCTCTTCCCTTTCCTTACTTCCCTTTTTCTTCTATTTTTTCCCTCCGTACAGTCTTTTAGAGACACTCAGCTTTCAGACATGTGCAACTGTAAGCTCTACCACTGACTATTAAAATCCATGTGATAAATGTGCCCCTGAGGACACATTTACAAATCCAGAAAAAGAATATACATATATACAGAAAAAAAAAACCAAAACAAACCCAAGCAACCAAGTTGCATTAATGGTTCAAACATTCCAGGAACATGATTATTACAATAATCTCTACTGTGGCAGCACATGCATATAAAAACACACAAAGTCTTGAATTCTGTACTACAATCTATACTGAATACTGCTGTGCAACAGTTAAGTATTCAATTACTCTACTGTGCTGCTCAGTCTGAAGTAGGATTTTAGTCTCACAAAGATTCTGCAGCATTTTTTGCACGGGATTTTACTTTCACAAGATTTTTTTAAAATATATGTAAATTTATCACTAGATGCAGGCAGATCTGCTCAGCTTCTATCTTAATAGCTTGCCACTAATCTAATTGTATTTACTATCATTTGTTAAAAATCAGTCTCCATATTCTCTTGACTGGATTTCATAGCCACATAACAGTCTTGATCCATGAGAGACTGTAATGAATTTAGCCAAAGGAGTATATTCCAAGAAGAGCTGCCAAGACCACTGCATTCCTGAGGAAGATGACAAGCTAAGGTGAATAAATCCTGGACCAGGTACCAGAACATGAGTTTTATGATCAACTGTCTTCCAGTGTAAATGGAGCTGAGTGTTTCTTCTTCTTTTATTTATCTGTGGAGAAAAGGCACTTAATCTTTCCAGCTGCTGAAAGACAAGGAGGTTTCAGAGCAAACGTGGCAGCCTTTACAGGAATCTCTATGTTCAGTCACACCTGAAGATACTGTTCATCCTAGGACAATTAATTTTCGCTACAAAGGGAAGTTTGTGTCATATAACTACACATTGTGGTGAACCTTTATTAATGCTGGTTATTATGGAGTTAGAGAGGACAAATATTTGTATATATAGAAATACTAGTCCATGAAATGTATTTGCCTACTAATTTAAAATCTCAGTGCATTATAATAATAAATAAATTCAGTATCCCTGTCATAAAATGTGGCAACCCTTTGCACACTCTTGCAGAGACATTCAAGGAAAGCAAGTGCCAGTCTAAGTCTCCAGAGGAAGAACTTGGTTCTTAGATCTCTTCAGATTTAGGCTGTTGCCACTAACTCTTCCTTGCAGACAGAGAGGAGAAACATGTCCCGACAGCAAAAAGGAGCGCATTTTCTTTTTATCATGATGCCTAATGTCAGGGCTGGATGAGAGCAGCAGCCTAGAAATTCAGCTGTACCTCACATACTGGTTCAGGAATGAATCATATCTGCCAGCTCCCTTTAGTGGCTAAGTTGTACTGCAAATGTGCTCAGGACACAATCAAGATTCATCCCATATCACACCTCCACTGGTTTACATCTCTTGTGCAGGAGACAGGAGTAGCACAGAGGGGAAGAGACAGACAGCCTACTGCAGGAGCAGAATTGCAGTCGGTCGGGGTGGAGTTAGATCACATCTACCAGAGGTGACAGAGCACATTAAAAATAATGAAAAAGAATGGGAGAGACAGCTAGTGACATCCTCCAGCAAGTGTTTTGGAATGCCTCCAGCCATCCTTCAAAGGTGGACACGTATATGTCAGATGCTCAGCAGTTACTTCTCACAGCTATTCTGGAATCACTCTCCAGCAACACTACCATTTTCACCACGTCTAGGACTGACACTCTGCCTTTGAAAGTCTCAAGACTTACAGTGACACAGGGAGGCCGTAAAATTAATAAGGCTGGATGGCAAGGGCTAACTGAGAAAGTAAGCTCGAGTGGTGCCCATACTGCTGTTCTCCGGTGTGCATTTCAGACCCTTCAGTTGTCATGCTGACAGTCTGACAAGTGGTAAATGTCTGCTGATGAGAACCATTAAAAATGTGGTGACTGTTTATAAAGTGCTATGTTTTGGCACATTGCCCTAAGCCACGCTGCATCAACATTGCTCCTAGAAGACATCTTCTGTAGGCCTCTTGCTGGAACTATGAATAGAAAAATCTCTGATGCTGCTTTAAAAAGCCAAATGTACAACACTAAAAACTAACACATGAAGTGTGGTGAACACAAAGCTGTGCTGTCTTGCCACTCTTTTTCAGCTGTCCTTTCAGAGCTACACAGTTCTGGATTGCAAGGGCTGCAGTCCCTTAAATGGGAGAAATACCATTAACTTTGTGTTGCCTCCTGAAACATAATAATTGAGAGCAAAAATTTGGGTGAGAAAAAATGCTCAGTCTTCACAAAAGATGTTAAATACTCATTAATGTGGATGTTTCAGCTTGGACACAGAGCACAGACAGCAACTGGGCAAATACCTCTGAATCTTCTCAGAAATAACCCTAATGTGGCTGTATGATTAGTGTTAAGAAACTGATTTTAAGTGAAAAAAAAAGGGGGGGAAAGGCATATAAATAGTGAAAATAAGGAAGTTACTGGTATTTTTGTCCTTAGGTTCACAGAAATTCCAGAAATCTGGATTGCATTCCTTAATTAAGCTACCCAAGATTAGTTTGAGCACATGTGATTCAAATAATCTTTTAAAACTTCTGTTTAAAAAGATTAATTGTAAAACTGGGAGCATCAAGTTGTTACACGGCCAGGTGGGAACTCTCCCCTAGCAAGCAAGCCTTTAATTCTCTTGATCCCATTCCTATGGCTACTTAGTCCCCACTACAAGGTATGTCAACAAACAGGTGTTTGGACAAGTCAAGGTGGAATGTCTCAATCTAAGCACTGTGCAGAGCCACAGCTCTGGCATAAGTAGTTTTCCCTTAAGAGGATCATGGCAGTTGAAGATTTTCCATTAAGAGATTAATTCTTGAGCTAGAAATGGGATGACTGCACTCAGGGAAGTTTGCAAGCAGGGTGACAAATGTAAAGGTTATCAATGGTTTAGGATGTATGGCTAAGCAAGACAAAGAGCACTTTCAAATGGGATTCTCAGGTTTCTTTCAGTCACAGAAGCAACGCCCATGAAGTTGATAAGCAGACACTTCAGTTCTACAATTCTGCCTGTAGCTGATGGGTTTACATCTGCCCTGGTGCTGACACTTCTGTTTAATATTGTATGCTGCATGCGTTAGTTTCCTCAGAACAGGAGTAAGCAGGTGTCTGTTACAACTGATGCTTGCATTTAAGGGAAGGTTTTAATGAAAAATAGACAAGGTAGTACTTCCTGGAAAGCTTTTCTGGAGAGAGCTTAGTTTATGCTGCATTACAGATTTCATGGCCTAAGCAAATGTAAACTCACAGAAGAAAGCTATGAATGCATACCAGGCCTGATAAGTCATGCCTTCTATAGCACTGATGTCTTCTACCCTGAGACAGCTATTAGCTCAGTACTGGCTTTCCAACACTTGGATGGCAGACCTGCAGCAAGTCTTTGCCAAAATAAGGAACACGTGCCCTCTGCTCACTGGTGACAAATGCTGTACACATGTACATACTGGTAATGCTTTGAAATCAGAGAAGAGTAAATTTAAATTGGATGTACAAAAACAAGTTTTTAACATGAGGGTGGTGGAACCCTGGAACAGGTTGGTTGTTGAGGTCCCATCCTTGGAGATATTCAAGGTCAGGCTCTATAAAGCTCTGAGTAACCTGGTCTAGTGGACGATGCTCCTGCTTACTGCAGTGGGGTTGGACTTAGATGACCTTTGGAGGTCTCTTCTAACCCAAGCTATTCTATGATTCTATACACACAGAGATTTTTGTTGCTTTCTTTTCATAGAGATTATAATTTTAATTTGTAGAACTTGTTTTCCTGAAGTACCAACTCTTCATTTACTTAATACAGGTATCTGAGTTTTAGACTAGAATGGACAAAATTTTGCAGAGACTGATACAAGAACAATAGGTTTAGAAAGCACAAAAAGAGGTACCAGAAGAGATCAGAAGAGATTCTTCATTGAAGAATAATTTTAATAACATATGAAGTATTCTTAATCTTTAACACAGAGAAATATTTAGAAATATGTTTTTTTAATTTTTTTTTTTACCGTAAAGGGAAACAGAAGACATATGTCTGACCTGCAGGTTCTGAGATTCTGTAAATCTTCAGCCAGAAATGACAGAAAAGATGATACTATATAATTGCCACAGTGTAGGTGTGCACTCAGACATAAGGATCACAGTTCTTCCTTTACTTCTTGAAACTGACATCCTGCCCATCTGTTTTCTGAACCTTTTACTTTGACAGCATTGAATTTGGCCTCTTTCATGTAACTCTTGGCATAAAGAATCCTATTTCATGGTTTACAAACCTAAAACACCACTGCACTAAAAGTATGAGAATAATGCCTCCTAAGAGGATTTTGTTTGCTATCATCTTTAAAACTAGTGTCTGGAATTAAAAAATGAGGACATATATTGCTTTCACTCAAAAAACTAAAATACTTTCTGTTCCCCACAAGGTCTAAAATTGTTTAAATGCAAATTCTAGTAATATAAGTACTATTAAATGAGAGTAAAGAAAACCTTTTAAAAGCTATCCACCCTTCTGAAAAGTGAATACTTTGTTTGCTTAAGGGACTACCTTGCAGCTTGAGAGGATAATTCTTGTGTATCACATAAGATACAAGATCTCCACTATTTACATAACTAGCTGTTAGTCACAAATCTGTTTTGAAAACAGTGAAGCACTCCTTCTCTCTGTGGGAAAATCATAACTGACTGTGCTTTTTTTTTTTTTTTTTTCCCCCAAGATTTATACTTCCTATCTGTAACTCTGGCATCTGAAAACACATGAGGTTTGTGCATCATCCAGTCTGACTGCTCTTGCCAGAGTCTAATGACTAGCGCAGAGAGGTGAGAGGAGACTTACCTCAACCATGGAATCTGTGCATACAAAAGTGAGTATCACTTGAGAAACTATTTCAGCATAAAAAAGTATGAACTCTGCTTCAGCAGTTCCTCCACTCTTTATTGAGGCAAGCATATATTTGTATTACTATGAATGCTGCAAACTCCTCCTACTTTAAGCCATATATTTGCATTGATTCTTTTTGTTCCACATATTTGCACTTCAAGCAGAGTATTACCAAGCATGTAACGTGACCAGTGGGTCTATTTTTGCTAACAGTCTTAGTCATTCTGCTCACAAAGTACCCTTAGATGCTCTTGGTAACCTTCTTAAATCCTTAATCCAATTATAGGCAGTATTGCTTATCTCAAACTTCATCCCAGTAAATAGATAGAAAGATGCATAGATAGATAGATAGATAGATAGAAAGTTCAAAAGATCAAAAGATCAACAGATAGTGAGGTAGATAAAAAAGGTTCCAATTAGGAAGGCAGTTTCCCAATTCTTACAACCTTTTTTTTTTTTTAATCATTTTTTGCTAGGAGCAGTTTTAGTATGAATTGTACTGAAAAAAACACTGAGGTTTTGCTTCACGTAACTTTATGATGTAAAATACAGTAATGGAAATATTTTCAGATAATACCAATATAGACCTAATTTAATGCTTTTGGAGGTTGATGGAAAAATCACCCACCTCAATTTTTAATTCTGTTTGGAAAATGTATCTAGACTATGAAAACACAAATGTGAATGTAGAGAACACTAATTCTATCCTGCTCAAACACCCAGCTGATAAAACAAATTTGGCATAAAATTTCTTTGCATTGTATTCAGCAAATGGTAAGCCAAAGGGAGATAGAATCTAACCAGATCTCCAGCCAACTAGGGAAAATATAATGAAAAATAGATATGGAGGACTGAACAGAGAATAAACTTCCAATTATTACATACACAGGCATTTTTGAACAAGCCGTTCTACAATCCAACCTGGTAGCTCATAGCTCAGCAGATTTACATTTACCTACAATAGTCACGACTGGTTGCATTTAAAGCTGTGCTCAGGTAGCTGCATTATTAGTTTATGGCACTTCTGGTTTGCTCCTTTGCTAAGTGGTAGTCAGATCACAAATTCACGCTGAAGAGTATTTCATTTCCTTTATCCTCAAATACTAAAGCTCACAAGCAAAACTATGATACTGCAGCAGATTCAGGTTCTGATCTGTGAAATGTAAAGGAACTTCCTGGGCTGTACTGGAAGGGGTGTGGTTAGCAGGCTGAGAGAGGTTCTCCTCCTACTCTGTCCTGGTAAGGCCACATCTGGAATATCGTATCCAGTTCTGGGTCCCTCAGGTGAAGAAGGACCTCAGGGAACTGCTTCAAAGAGTCCAGCACAGAGCCACAAAGATGCTGAAAGGAGTGGAACATCTCCCTTATGAGGAAAGGCTGAGGGAGGTGGGGCTTCTTAAGATGGAGGAGACTGAAGGGTGACTTAATTCATATTTATAAAGATGTGAAGGGCAGTGTCTGGAGGATGAAGCCAGGCTCTGCTCAGTGATGTCTGATGATAGGACAAGAGTCAATGGGTGTTAAGCTCGAGCAGAGAAGGTTCCATGTGAACATAAAGAAAAACATTTTTATTGTAAGGGTAACAACACTGGAACAGGCTGCTCAGAGAGGTTGCAGAGTCTCCTTCTCTGGAGATGTCTGAAACCTGCCTGTGTGACCTGCCCTAGGTGGTCCACTTTGGCAGGGCTTGGACTGGATGATATTTCAAGTTACTTTTCAACCCGTAACATTCTATGATTCCACTCAGTCTCAAAATCCAAACTGCATCTAATGTACCTTCTATTGGTATAAAGTTCAACCTATCCCAGTATCTCTTGTCTCAAATTTGAGAAAGCATTCTTTTCTTGGAAATATATTGTACCTTAAATTGCTTCTCCTTTACTCAGGGCCAGTCCTGCTATTTCATCTAGAACCCCCCTTACTTCTTTCTGGGGGTTAAAATTACTGTCCATCAACCACCAAAGCAGACATTCCAAACCTGGTAGAAGCTTGCAAAAAAAAAAAAAAACCCCTATTTAAAAAACAGTAAAAAAAAAATAAAAATAGAAGAACAGGTTGTTTCTCATGACTGAGTATAAGCAGAACAGATTACTGAAAATAGAACCTTATATAAGCATAACAAACCCATGTTATATTTTGCTACAGAATTTTTCACAACCAGATAGACCACATGTAACCACTACAACTATCATGAAAAAATGTAGTCCTGACTTTCTGAGCTGCATAAAGGCGTAGGCTCCACTTGTATTCTGTTGTTTAACACATTGTTTAATAAACTAGAGATGCATGACAATCATAAAACACATAAACCAAAGCAAATCACTAGCAAAAAAGGGTTCTTCATCACATGCAGCTCACTTGTCACAATCATATACAGAATTGTAGGACCTTCTTCTCATCTTTGTAGATTGTGAAAAAAAACTATGGATATTACTGGAATCTGGTTGCAAGGGAGAAATAATTTGAAATGTCTGCCTACAGACAAACACAAATTTGTAGATTGCCTCTAAGACAGTGAAACAGCCTTTTTTTTTTGTTTAGGAAAAAAAAACAACTAAAACAAAACACAAAAAACCCCCCAACCAAACAGCTAAAAAAAAACCCACACAAAGAAAAACATAAAGCCCCCCAAAACAACAACAACAACAAAAAAACCTACATCCACCTCACAACCCCCGCCCCTCCAAAGTCCCAATCAATGAAAAAAACCCCACCCCATCAAAACAACAAAAAAAAATCCCCTTCAACCTAGTAAGAACTGTTTGCAATGGGAAAATAATAAATTGACATATTTGGCCAACTAATTTTAAGCTATTGGTACCATACTAACCTCAACAGAAAAATAAATGTACATCATGAAAAGTATTACTCTGGATTAAACATATTTTTATTGAGGACAATACATATTCAGTAGCAGGACAACTTCATTTCTCACCAAGTGCCTAATTTCCATGTATAGCAAAGTCACAGAACCACAAAATCACAGAATTTCAGGGTCTAGAAGGGACCTCAAAAGATCATCCAGTCCAACCCCACCGCCAGAGCAGGATCACCTATACACAGGATCACGTCCGGGTGGGGTTTGAATTCTTCCATAGAGGGACACATCACAAAACTGTCCTGGGCAGCCTGTTCCAGTGAAAAAAAATCCTCCTTGTGTTTACATAAAACTTCCTGTGCCTCAACCCCAGCTACTCAGCACACTAACAGTTAAGTCTCTTCTACTGAGGAAAAATTCATAGGTAAGGATACAGTTATTTATGTCTGAAAGTGTGCTACTTCATCTAATAACTGGAGACTGTCCTTATACCTACTGTCAAGTGTTTTGCCTAATGAGATACAGCACCATTAACTAAACTGCTGAAGTCTGGGAGATCTTTAAAAAACATTTTTCTCTGTTTTCCATCACAAGAGCCATTCCTGACAACTAACACTTTCTGAGACATGCATGGTTGTGGTATTCTTCATGCTCTAGGGTAACCTGGTTTGTTGATAATTTTAAAGACAGCTTGTAATTGAATCAATTTATAAACATTTGAAAGAAACACCCTTCTGGAGCCTAGCTGGTTAAGAGAAATGCTAAATCAATGCTTGCTGATTGTTGAAGCCAACTGACGGGTGGCTTCTATATTTAGGATCCTCCTTACACCTGTCAAGAGACAGAGAGAGACAGCCAGTGAAAAAGAAAGTGTGTGCACCAGAGCAAGCAATCCAGAGACCCATCTCTTGTAACAGGAAGCTAAAAATAAAATCAACAAAGAGCAATAAAGAAAACAGAGCAAAATCTTATTATTTATATTACCCAGCTGTTCTGTGACATGCTGTCATCGTGCACTGCAAATAAGGTATGGACCTCATTAGTTACCAGTGACTCCAGCTTCCCACAGGAGGCCACAGCAATACTCAAAGCTGGATGCAGTCCAACTGTGTCAAGCCTATGCTCCTCAGGTGGATCCCTTTCTCTGTCACTCCATAGCTGAAAGCGCAAGGTCTTTGTGGCAATGCTTTCATTACAAAGTGAACTCCAGTGAATACTCATCCCCGTGGTTAGCAATGTCACTGGAAATGGACTGTCTAGCCTTGATTGACACCTATCTGAATCCAGGCTGCTCTCCGTTTGCTAATCAGACAGTACTTCTTTCTGTACTGATGATTTGTAGATGCATACATGAAGATAATAAAAAGAAAATCATGTAGATTGCTTTAAATAATACTGCACAACCCATTAACGAAACAATGCTGTAGCAAAGGTTTCAAAGCCACCTTTTCGTTTTAAACAGAATAACAGAGGAGGCACCCAGCTGTTACAGGAGCTTGCTTTCAACACATAGATGATGCTTTCCTTCCACCTTAGGTGCACCACTCCTTTAGAAATTTTGATTTGCCAGTAAGCAGAAACATTGAGTTTAGGAAAAAATAAATAATACTGCTGGTGAAATACAAAAAATCATGTTATTTGAATTTGTACACACACCCCTTTATAAATGTTACATTGCCATTCCTAAACAAAGAAACTGAATTTCATTCTGCTTTCCTGACTCATAATAATAAGCCAAGTAACCTTTTAAATAATATCTGATTCACCAGCAGATTCCCTGTTTTTTATTTTTTTTTAAAGAAAACCAAATGGTTTTTAAGTATTAACCAGTGTTCCATAAATGGTATTTATTACTGGACAAGAATAATTTAAGTTTGCATAACTACTACCTTCTCAGAAAGCAAATATAAAATCCTTCTTTCCCCAATCAACAGCAGATGAAATGGGTATTTATTTGTTAAAATTTAATGATCTGCATATTTGGGTGAGAGAAGATTCTCAGTTATCATGAAAGATGTTAAATATGCATAAATGTAGATGGTTCAGTTTGGACACAAAGCACAGACAGCAACTGAATCTTCTCAGAAGTGACCCTAATTATTTGCCTGCCTACAGCTAGTAGGTAGTTACACTCATTACATCAGTGGAGTGTACATAACTAATGTCTCTGTAGATATTTAATTATACAAAGGCAAGAGCAAATGAATATGAAAACACATGGAAGATGATGAACTTACATTCAGCTCAATAAAGAGCTAAAGCCATGTGGATGAAATCTGTGTGTGATTAACACAACCAGCCACTAAATGCATGTACCTTAAAATAGCAGAAATAACTTCAACCTTTGTAGGGTAAAAATCTGGATTTACTGACATCAACATGAATTTTGCATTCTATGCCCATGCATTTCCATCCGTAGTTTACAAGAGAGGATTATATGATTCAACACTTGCTGGAAATCAGATCTAAAGCAAGTTGTTACGCCTGGATGAGTGCAAAATGGTAATGACATGCATAGTAAAGACCAGCTAGCTAAGGTAAAGAAAACAATGTAATATGCCTAAGGTCACATAACAGTTTATAAAAGGATTTTATAAGTTTAAGTTTGAACTATAGGTTGCATATTTTAAAAGCTTAGTCCTTTTTCTTCTTTGGATATAATGTAGATTAATAAATATTCAATCATTTGCAATTCTGCAGTTACAGAATATCTTACTAATTATTATCACCTGTGATAATGGGAAAGTATGGCATTGCTTCATAGTATCAGTAATAATGCCAGCACATAGAAATAAAGCAAAGCATCTATCAACAGTTAAAACATTTGTCACACACCACTCACATCAAAACCAGTGCAAGCACAGTATACTCATACAAAAGATTCCAGCCTGAACAGTTCAAAATTCACTGAAGCTGAAGACAGAATGAGACCATATTAGATGTACTGTAATAAATTAATGCATCTAGCACCTACAAGCTGTGTTTAGTGCTACAAATAGTTGGGTTAATATCTGCAGCAAAACCAGACTGTCCAGGAATACTCACACAGAATCACAGAACCATTATGGCTGGAAAAGACCTTTAAGATTACTGAGCTCAATAGCAATCCAACTACCATGATCACTAAACTAGATCCTGAAGTGCCGTATTTATGTGCTTTTTGAACACCATGGAAATGGTTTTACTACTATACAAAAATCACGGAAGACAGATAATTTCTATGAAGCTTTAGCACTATTTTATTACATAGTACACTAACAGAAAAAAAGTAAAATTTAATTTAATTTAATTTAATTAAAAGATGTGACCTAAGACAAAAGTGTAGTTCATCATCACAGTACTTCTTTAAAGTAGGTTGACAACAAAGCTGTCATATATATAGAAGTCTTTAAGACCATCTACAGATTCTCTACTAAAATAAAGTCTTTAAAAAACAAGTAAGAAAATACAGAATTGTAGAACCAGGCATCATGGAGTGGTTTGGCCTGGAAAAGATCTCCAAAGGTCATCTAGTCCAAACTCCCTGCAATGCACAGGGTCATTCTCCACTAGATCAGGTTGCTGAGAGGCCCATCCAACTCGACCTTGAATGTTTCCAGGAATATGTTATACCAGAATCATTTACTGATAATTCCTTCAGATGCAATATCTATCACAGTACTTGATCCAAAAATCCAGAAGTCAAATTCTACAGCAGATATGTTTTATAGATAATCATAATACCATTAAAAATTAAAAGATTGCTGGTGGGATTTCCCTCCCCTCAATAATACAACAGTTGTCCAAAACATGGTTAAACATTGGAAAAAGTACTGTCCAGCTCCCAAGTAATACAGAAGCAGGTTTTTACTTTCAGATTTCTCTTCATTACAAATTTAGAAGCCTAAAAGTTTGAAAGCACAATAAAAACTTTTAGAGAATGAAACTACAAGATACCTAGTTGCATTACCAAGGCACTGTGTATATTTAATCCAAATTTTCTCCACCTTGATTTGTAGGTTAAAATCTGCAGACCAACTGGTAGACTGAATTAATCATTACCATAATTCTAACAGCAGTTTATACTGAGACGCCCATTTTGTCCCAACATGTAATAGCAAAAATCAACAATCACAGAGCATATTACATTTTTAAAGCATTTTCCAAACAATTTTCTACGCCCTTTTGAAGCATTCACAGATGAAAAAGAAAACTGGGTAAGAACAGAAAAAACAAAGCCTAGAACTGTTTGGTTTTTGGTGGGTTTTTTTTGTTTTTTTTTTTAATAAATAAATAGCTTGGAAGCCTTAATCCATAGCTAATTTACAACTTTGAAACCTTTTCTAGAGATGCATAGAACTAGCTTTTCTTCTAATAAAAGTAAGCGCAGCAATGATAACAGATTAGATTTGTACAGACAAAAAAGTGGTGAATTACTTCACTTGAGAGAAAAATCAGGTGGCCATCAAAGCACTAGGTTTAGAGCTTCCGAGAATTTTTTTTACTGTATCATTTCAGTTTCATTTCAGACTCCCAGAGCACTGCACAAACAATGTAATATAACAATACTTTGCTGCAAATAGCCCTTATTTTTTGAATTGATTTTGTTTAGATAGACATTGAGTGGTAAAAAGATTGTGTAATTGCTCTATTCGGAAAATAGCATTAGCAGCCAAGAAAACCTTCATTAGTCGATTATCCAATTTTCCCAGGTGAAAGAAATGTCGTATGGAGTGTGTGTGTCTCTGTCAAATCACAACTAGTGACAAACCACAAACTGCAATCTATCTAAATTACTGTTGAATTAGAAGTTCCATTCCACAACAACAAACAAAACTCTGTGCCTCACATGGACTGTATTAAAACATTGCAAGTTAAAAAAAAAAATCCTTTTCAGATATAAAGATGTTTCATTGTAGGCAATGAATCAGAATCATAGAATAGTCTGAGTTGGGAGGAACCTCTTAAGGTCATATAGTGGCATCCTCCACTAAATCAGGTAGCTCAGAGACTTGTTGAGCCTCACCTTGAATATCTCCAGGCATCTGGGCTCAAACACCTCCTTGGACAACATGTTCCAATGTTTCTCCACCCTCATGGTAAAGAGCTTGTTCCTAATATGCAGTTTAAACCTCTCTTCTCCTAATTTCAAACCATTGTGCCTTGTCCTAAAACTACAAGCCTTTGTAAACAGTCCCTCTGCACCCTTCTTATAGGCCTCTTTCAGGTACTGTAAGGCTGCTATTAGGTGTCCCTGATGCTGAAAAATTCTTATAGCAGAGGTGTTCCAGCCTCCTGATCACTCCTCTGGACTCACTCTATCAGGCCCATGTCCTTCCTGCGTTGAAGGCTCCAGTGAGGGATGAAGTACTCCAGGTGAGGTCTCACCAGAGCAAAGTGGCAGAATCCCTCTCTCCATCTGTTGGCCACACTACTTTTGATGAAGCCCAGGGTGCCACTGGCCCTCCAGGCTGCAAGGACACACATGACTCATGTCCAGGTTCTCAGCCAACAGCACCTCCAGGTCCCTTACTGCAGGGATGCTCTCAATTTCATCACCCTCCAGCCTGTATTGATATCTAGAGGTACCCCCAGGCTTTCATTGCCAGAGACAAGGCATGTCCTTTGCAGCTTTACCAAAGGTATCTACAAAATCCACCTGTCATGTTAGTCTTACTTTGGAGTTGCATCTTGAATAATTAGCTGTAGAAAAGAATTTTTAAGTCAAAAAGTCAAACAACCAAAATAAGAATTAATCTCCATTTTAATAAGCATGTGTAAACATAATTCTGTCTTTGTGTATATATTTCATATCCTCAAAGAAATGTGTTTCAAGTAGAAAAAAGAGTGGTTAATTTCATAACTGAAGATGGGATCCTAATGAATATGCGTAAGGGAAACAATTTAAGGCCATAAGGCAATTTCAGTATCTTGCAGTCCTTAGTTTTCAAAGTGTTTAGCTAGGTTAGTAGGTTAAATTACTTGGAACAGAGTTTTTTTAAGACTGATCAGCACTTTATTCTATAAACAGATTATTCCCCCAGAGAGTAACAGGACAACTGTATAATAAAACACTACTCACTGAAAATAAATACCACCACAGGTAATTAGATACGTGGGACAAAATATTTAAGTCATTGATGTTTAATCTGTGCCTGCAAAGCTGAAATCATCACTACTGCATACATAAAGTGTTTGTGGAAACACAGATATCTGCAAGAGTACTGGAGTATTTCGTGTGCAAGACTACCTTGAAGGCAATAAAAGTATTTTATCTCATAAATAAATGGAGTTATGAAAGAAAAATTCATTATCAGCAAAATATTCCTTATGGTCACTTGTTAATTGTATCTCTCACTATTCATGCAGGGAAACAATGAATACTTTTAATCCAAGTTTTACAGACTGGAAGATATGACAGGAACATTTGTATAGCAGATGAGTAAAAATATTGGAAGCTAACACATAAGAATTTCACCTCATGTCCCCATAAATGTCCCCTTTCATAGTAAACTCAGTTTCACTAGGGGAAAAAAAAAAAAAAAGTTTGCTAATTTCTTGCTGATTTTAAATGTAATCACTTGAAAAATTAAGATTTCATACCAGAAGGTGAACAAATTATTTGGCTTTGCAAAATGATGGGTTAAAATAAATTACTTCTATCATTCCTACCATTACAAATTGCAGTGTTAAACTGTTAAAATTAATTGCTCAAGAATAAACACAACAAAGTAAATTCGGGAAGCCACTTCCAGTTATAGTTATCTTGACCATTAATATATGCTGCAGGATTTGAAGAGGAGGGTATTTCTTCCTCACAACACCATATATACGTGCTTGTCTCTAATCTGGGGGAACATTTTTCAATGTCTTCTGGCACATTAAGAAGTTCCTTTTTACATGGACACTTGCTTAGTGGGGCACAGACAATGAAGTTGTGTCAGACCTTATCATTTAAAAGGAAGACAAATGACCACATCTGGTATCAAGTATGGCTTCTTTGTTATATCTTACTATTCCCCTTTGCATAGACTAATGAAGTCATGTATTATATTTTATTTCCTATAATTTTTATAATCAGGCCTTGACAGTGATGACTCACTCTGTTGCAATGGAACCTGTGTATGTTTAATCAGAAATTATTTTATGTGGATTCATCCTTCAGCACAGAATTTAAATGACAGAGGATTGATACTCATTTTGCTGAAATTACACTGGTGCAAAGAAGGATGAAATTGGGTACCTAATCATTTCCAAAGACATTTAAAGCACACCCCAAGACATGCTCTTAGTCATGCAACAAACCAATTAATCCTTCATGTGTTTCTAATCAGTCAAAAGTTATTGTAGGGATCGGATTCTGCTTTCATTTACCGCAAAGCTTTTCTCCGTGGTATGCTATAGTGAAATCTCCTTCAGCCATGTTCCTGCACACACAAGTGATCTGTTCCCAGTTTATATACCTACTAAAATATATTCACAACACATACGAGTCTAATCCAAAAAGATGCTAAAGGAAGAAACGACGACGACAACAACATTGGTAAAAAATACACTGCTGCTGTTACTGATTGTGGCAAGCCAAAATAATTGCAATGAAATTTATGTTACTCCTGCTTGAAATCTTAATGGCCTTGGTGATTATCCAGTAATTAGTGATTGCTAATGATCATTTTACAGATGTTACTAGACCATGAACAGAAATAAGTTGATGTCGGACTACCTGACTATTACTAATTATGTACCTTTACAACCAGATTTCTTACAGAAGCAGGACACCTTGCAATATGCAACATTTAGTCAAGCAAGATAACGGGGGTATCATTCCCATTTTAGAAACGGCAACAGAATGACTGAAAACAGAAGTAGCCAGTGCTGCAAAAGAAGCGAATAGCAGATCAGGTTCACAAACTCAAATGTCACGAGCAGTTGGCTAGTATCGTACCCACCTATTGCCTCAGTTTTAATGACGAAGTAGAAATTTCAGCTGACAGGTTTCACATAAACCAGGCATCTCTAGCTCCAAGTGACTTCAACAGCGCGAACAACGATTTGCAATGTGGCAAAGGAGTGCAGCTCGCAGCAGCATTGGCATGAGTCAGATATGCTGGCTTCTTTTCATGATACTGTCTGCAGATTTTTGCTGACGCCTGTTAGTTTCTAAAAATGCTGTTAAGCTTATGTTTTACAATCTGTGTACATCCAAGAAGTACAGATCATGGGGATTAACTTATTCTAACTCCCCAGATCTCAAGTTACCAAAAGAAGCAGCAATAATGGCACTTCTACAAAGATTCTGTTATAAAAATACCCTCTGAAAACCAGGATAAACAGAGGTATTACCCATCCAGGAAAGGTTTGGTCATGCAAGTTCCAGAGATAAGGTAGGAATATGGCAAATACACATCTTAATAAACAAGGCTTAACAGCTTAACAACACTTTCCAACTACAGAGGGATTTAGAAACATCAGCTAACAAATTAATCTTGACAATCAACCCTTGCCTGACTAAATGGTAGGATACTGCAGTTTCCTACTTTTGTGAGAGAAATTAGTGTGTAAAACCAAGGTGCAAAACTTAAGAAATAATGCAAGGCAGATTGAAAAAAAAGACATATAATGCTAAAGAGCTCAGCCAAGATACACACAATTCAGTATGTGCATCATAGAAATCTTTTTTTTTCCTTTTTTCTTTTCCAAATCTGTTCCACTGAATTCAACTGAGAGGAGAGCTTCAGATCAAGAAATACACACTGCAACAGGAAATACACACAACCTAACCATCCTAACAAAGGATAACGTTCCTAAGAAGGTGATGGCGTAAGAAAGTTAATTGCTTCACTAGATTTCCGTCTTCTCTCATCCCACATTCCTACATCTATGTCTCTTCACTTTAACCTGTGTCTGACAAAAAAAAAATATCTAATGGACTTGGTACATCTTTATGTAAAAATAATAAAATTACACTTGGTTAACAGTAAACAGAGACATTCAATTATATCTGCAGGAATTACTCTAAATGCTTACTGGAAAATAGTATACTCTGTATTATATTTTACTCTAATTCACTCTGATAAAAGTTGGTCATTTGTAGGAAAAAAAACAAAACAAAACAAAAAATCAGCAAAAACCTCAAACCAAACAAAACCCCACAACATCTGCATTAACATATGCAGGAGAAATTACCACATTTCTGGATTAAAATCACAAAACAGAGAATCAATGTATGTCATAGGGCAGAGCATTCCCCAAGTGCCTGTACATAGAGGGCTGTATTTAGGACCCACAAGATCTCTATGAAATAGACCATACAGATCAGTACTGAGGAAAAAGGGTTATTGTGAAGGTTCGTTCAGCTGTTTAGAAAGCAAACTATTTTCCCTCTTAGCCTACATCAGTGTGATAACTCAAAACATGCTTCATAATGGACTGGTGAACTCATCCCTCAAGAATCTGACAAATCTAATGGGATATTTGATCTGTGTATGTGGGAGTAAGGTATTCACCTGGAAGAGCTGGGGAAGGAGTAGCAAAAATCCTAGTTTTGCTAGACTTCTAGTCATCTCTTCCTCATTACTTTCCTCCTTCCTATGGTATCAACAAACACAATTCTTATAGCTTAGGCTGCAAAATGTTTCACTTAATAATCTTTGGCAGGGTATCCCCCAAGACTTGGTTTCCTCCTATGGAAGATGTTTGAATTTCTAATAAAGAGTCAGCATAAGCATGGCGTAGCAAATTTTTACACAGTCCTGGAAAGAAGAAAACTTTCCTTGTACTGGTTTGTTTCAGACTGCCCTAGTGCAGAAAGAAAAATGCAGCACTATAGTAGAAGTGACAACTGAGAAAAATGACATCTCTTGATTTGGGCCCTAGTCCTTCTACCCTGACACAGAGAGTTTTCATAATTTTATTTTTATGCCTACTTGAAAGAATATTTAGTCCTTGCTAAGCAAAATAAAAAAAAAAATCACCAAAAACCCACACAAAAAAAAAAAAGACCAAGCAAAACCGAAAATACTAGAGAGAGGCAGCACAGATGAAACAGAAGCACCTGAGTTATAAATTGTTTGGATGAACCACATCTGGCTTTTCTCCTTTAAATAAAAATTACCATAACTTATCATCTGACTGCTACAAAAACTAAACTACGGGCTCAGCAACTGCTTTTTGTTCCTATTTACTTCACAAATCAGGTAAAAAAAATAACCAGAATTTATTATAATGGATAAATTTGAGAGTCTTTGCTTGTAGACTTCAACTGGAACTTCATACACATGAGAGCTGAAAAAAGTACCACTGATCCAACATATACTTCCATGTAAAAGACAATGATTACTGGGCAAAAAATTATTCTTAGCCCATATGATTCATAGGATACATAAAATTACCCTCTTCTTTCTGCATTCCTGGCTGAACACTCATGGTTCTGGAGAAAAGGAGGAAATTTCTTTAAATGAAGAACGCTTAAATCACTATATAGAAAATCTGTTACAAATCATAGTTCTTGTCCTGACCAACTCTCAAATGAGAGACAGTGAGAATGTAATTTTAAAAGTGGACGAAAAAGTAAAACACTTTTTACAATGGTAAGCAATATTCTAACTTCACATTCATAGTCTATGGGTATTTCAGGCCTGCCTCAGAATTTTTTAAAAAAAAAAAGTCTGATTTTGAATTACTGTAATTAACTGAAAAAGCTTGCTGATTTGTTGATGCAAAATAATGTCAATCTTTTTCATAAACTTGTTAGAATCTTTGCAAACAATTAGCCAAAATTATACAAGGAAGAGAAATTCAGCTCTTTATGATCAGTTTGCTGTTGGCGCACAGAGAAAGGTGGTGTAAAGAAGGACGTGGACAAAAAATTCTCAGTCCTCTCCCTAACATCAGTAGTGTAATATTACCAAATAGTGAGCCATGTTCATGTCACAGTGTGCTTGTGAAAGAGGGAGTATATTTTACATTTCACCCTGAAAATTTGGGAGGAAGGGAGGTGTGAAACACAGAGTTTGCTCAGAAGCAGCATAGGTCAAAAAGTAGTTTGGAAAGCACTGGAGAAGGAGAAGACAAATCCCTCTTGGGCTGAATAGCTGTAGGCACATACCATTAATTTTCAGCTATTAAAAAGTGCTGCATATTTTGAAAATCTTCACTCTTACACTGATTTTTTTTTTCCCTGAGACTATCAAAGGGACTTTTTAATTTCATGGCATAAGCAGCATAGTCTGGCCCTAAACTGAGAAGATCCAACCCCATGAACAACACTGAAGTATAAATGCAGTTGAGAGTGGTATCACCACCAGTGTTACATATTTGCACCCTAAACATGATGTACTCCCCCATCACTGTTGTGTGCACTACACGGTACTGCTTGACATGAAAATCATACGCTGCAACCAATACTGATTTCAGTTCTCTTTTACTATTGGAAATCAGAAGGAAAGAAGAACCACAACTCTCAATAGCAATGTCCAATCTGCTAAAACAAACTACAACACAACCAGACTCTTGGTCTGATCTTACAGAACAGAACATTGGCCAATATATGACAGAAGTTGAGTGGGATCAAGCTATTTAATAGATACAAGAGAAATAAATTAGAGCTATAATCTCAAGCACTTAAATATTCATTGATGCTGCCATGCAGCATCTGTAGGTGGAATAAAAAGCTGATGCAAGAATGGGCTAAGAGAGATTTAAGATGCAATGCACAGGTACTGCACAGGGCTACGGCCAGAAATACAGTTTTTCTTTTGTATTTCTTAGGTTCTATGAGTTATCATGGTATTAGATACATTTTACCAGAACACAGAGGACACTGAGTTGTCATTCCTTTTATCAAGAAGCTTGATTCAGCATTTGTAAAAGACATAAAGTATGGCATCTGGCTTTATAGTTATGATCCAGGTATTTTATTCCAGTGTTGTGTTCTGGTAAATATTTTCTTTTATTAAAAGTAGATATCTTAACAAGGCACTAGGAAACAACTTTTTTTTTTTTTTTTCAGTTCCATTATATCATCTTTTGTCACTGAAGTCTTTATAACCACTCTAAGCACAACATGCATTCAAAGCATACAAGAATCAAGAGCTCACGTACTGCTTCAAAGAAGCACAAAACAGTTTGGGGACCAATTCTGCTTCTGTTCTGGTCAGTGATATAGAGAACGAATAATTTTCATCTTAAACTACTAAAATGCTCCTGACTTGCAACCCCTGTCTCACTGAGGTTTACGTCAAACTTAGGTCTACAAGATAATACTAACTTGGTTAAGAATTCTTGAAGAAGGGAAGAAAGAATAAAGGCATAAGCATGTCAGATCATAGTTAATCAGTGGGCAACTATAGTCTGGCTTGTTTCTTTGTTATAAAAGATTAAAATAATAATGATTTGACCACGCTTCCATCAATTTAAAATGCTCTGCTAGACAAATATTTTTAAGATGTGTACAACAGGCTTTCTATTTAACAATGAATACATTTCAGACTAATGGGCTGCCAAGCTCCAGCTCTCTTTCTAGCAGATGAATTCTTGGATAAAATCATTTTGCAGGGTATGAGCAATGCAGTTCTGAAAATAGCATCAGTGCAAAATGAAAGATGGCAAGAATCTCTACAATGCTGATTTGTTTCAATGAAATTTTGTCTCTTAGAATGAGTATCTATTTGGATGTTTTCAGATGAATTTTCATAGTTAATAAAACGTAAATCTATGGACTTTGTTAATTTTGAGGTCTCAGCATAAACATCTAAGACAGAAACAAAACAAAATAACATTTTAAAAATACCTATTCACAATTTACATAATAAAATATTTAGAAGAGAAAAATGCTTTGTGGATCTAAATAATTTGCATTTATCAGAGCCATGTATACAGGGACAATCATAAAAAGAAACCAACACTAATCAACAAGCTGTCTCATACTTATCTTTAAGGATGGAGAGAGACTTTTAAAAATATCTGCAGGTTTATATATCGTGAGTAATGCTCAGCACTCAGACATGTGCTGCTGAGAAAACACCAAGAGTTTATACCGCACTTCCCTGATTATAAGTAGATTACATGTTCTAGCTTGCTTTCACATTCACTGGCACTAGAGCAGATTTTTTTTTTTTCTAATAATGAAGATTTTAAAATAAGTTGGAAAACACAATTTTCATATGAGGAGACTGATATTAAACAATCCATTAATGCAGTTGTCTTTTCTAACTGACATCAGCAATAAAATTGGCATTCTTCTATCACAGATCTTACGCTAAAAATGAGATTATATATGAGAGGTGTCAAAATCCCTCAGTGTAATAGTAGAAACAGACGAAAATAACACATCATAAATATCTTACATATGCGTTCAGCCACTGATTTTATATAGCAAGCAATGCTGTGTACCAAGCCTAGAAACATTCTCCACAAGACCTACACTTGTTAGATCCATGTGCAGGAACCAAAAATACAAATGTCCCAGTTGTGCAAGCCTTAATTCCTGACTCATACAGACTTCCCTGAGTTGTCCTAATGACACCAAAACAGTAAGGATTAATCATGCAAATAGAAAAATAGGAATACACAACTTCTTTTTAAAATATCTTCTGTCAGTATGCATGTATGTTCATAAGTATTTTATTTTTATCCTCTGTATATTATTTTTACACTCAGATGTATTTATGTAAGTATCAGATCTTCCTTGAACATAACATAAAATTTAATCTCTACATACAGAACAGGTGACCGAGGAGGAAAAAAAGGCTAAGATAAAGGAAAGAGAGAAAATGAGTGTTGGGGGAAATTATAGAGTAAATACAATAAACCCAGACATTAAGCTATATCCAGAATGATGTAATTATAGAAGCAGTACCGTTGCTATTGAAAGGCTTCATCTGTATGTTTATCAACACTTTAAAATCTACTTTATTGATTTTTTTTAATATGTATAAGCAGGTTTATCTTCAGAAAGCAGTAGGTATATCTTTATGTCATACCTTACTTTCATAAAAATATCAACACTGCTAAGACATACTGTATCAAAAATATACTTAAGAATTACAAGACATTTTTAAAGTCACAGCTATGCTTTCATGAAGTATAAACAGAAGAACAAAGAGTTCTATACTACCTTTATCAGGAAAAGTACAAGTTATATTTACATAACAGTATTTTTTTTCCGTAAGTCTGTATAGATGCAGATGATAAATAAATATATATGGCTACAATTAAAGAAGTATTTTGCATACTGTGCTAGCAATATTGTGGTTATAGTGTTAGGAGTATAATATACAGTACTGTCACATATGTGCAGAATATCTCCTGTGCTGCATGTATAATTGAAGTATTTGGAGTTGCTGTATTAAAAGTAAGAGCATGATAAACTGTACCAATACAAGATAGATCCTTAATAGATCATACAATGAAAATAGCACATTTTAATGAAATCTAATATGTATCAATCAGTAGCTAAGCCTTATTAGCAAAAGGTCAAGAAATAATTAAGGCGGTACTTCAATAGTTCATAAACCAAAAATCCTCAATATTTGCAGTGAAATATTCCAACACAGCAACAAATGTGATTATACCTCCCATTCAGATTTTCAAAGAAAAATTAAATCTTTCATTTCAAACAGCACAATCTTTCACTTGAAATCCTCTATATATTGCTTTGCAAATATTTCAGAGCCTTCCTGACTTGCTAATGAAGTAGAATTAGTCAAATGATTGAGATTCTATCAAATAGGTGTGGCTTAAAGTTTCAGTATTTTTTGCCAAAAATGCTTCATGCATGTATGACTACTGTACTGGTGATAAGGACTTCTGAATGTTTTACTAAAAGCACGTGCAAAAATATTTACTGATGCAGAATACACAGATGAATGAAGGAAAAATGTACAATAATGAATTGTTAATGAAATAATGAAATATAGAGCCTTGAATATGCACATTTTTCATACAACAGCTGAGCAATACTCTTCCCTCAGACCAACATTTTAACACAAAGAAAAAGACTGAAAATAATATGGAGAAGGCAGGTAGCTAAAACCATAGTATCAACAAATCTTAGGATCTTCAATTATTAATATCCTTTCCTTCCTTTATTCTGCTATTTTGTGGGCTTTTTCTCTATTTTTAATAATACCAAGACATAAAATCGTTCATATTAAGGGCATTTCCATCACTTCTCTTTGTTCTTCCCCATTTGTAAGCTATAGCAGGAAACAAAACACCACTGTCAAGTCCTTAAAAAGAATTTTTAAAATGTTTTCTCTTTCACCTGTTACATCATTACTTTTTTTTTTTTCTTTTGGCAAAGTAGCTCTCCCTACATCAACCTGTTGTGCTGTCTTCTAAATGAACTGAGCCTTATCTGTACTTTGGTTTAATTTCAAAGGGGAAACATTACCCTGAAAGATGGACAGGTGCTTGTTTCTGTAATACTTCAGTGGAGTAACAATGAAAAAAAAACCGCAACCAGACTGTGTATAACATGGAAATGCTGTTGACTAACATCATATTCTGAATTACTTAATCATATGTATAGTTATACATAAAGATAAAATTAAAGTTATATTATATAACAGGTTTCACTGTTGTCAATTTCTATTACTATGACTGGCAGAAAGGTAAATTCTGAAGAGAATTACCAAAACAGTTTTAAGGAAATATCACCTAATGTTACACTAAAAAGTGATCTAGACTTCTATTTGAAAAGATACAGTATTCTTCTTATACAGTACCCTTTAAATTTCACTAGGTTCCACGTGTCTCTGGAAAAATCTGTGTAGAAGATAAATTTCTAATAGTTGTGTATGATAACCTTAACAACTCAGTTAGAAACAGTTAATATGTCAGCTCAAAAACAAGAAAAGAACTGACTTAAAACCCCCTAGCTTTGTATTTCGTCGCTCTTACTTCTCTGTGGCACATTTTTATATACTACAACCAGAGAATATTTTAAAGGATAATTTTCCTTTCAATGAAAATCTGTTTATCCCATTTAGAAGATATTAAGTGGCTACTTCACATTTATCTTTGTATTGCTTTCTTACATTTAACAGTGCGAGCATGCTTTCGAGTCTTTCGTAATGGAACCGATACTCGGAATTCAATCCAATTATAACAACCTACCAGAAGTACTAATTGGAGAAAATGCATTGCTGGTGATTGCTGTAAACTCATCCTTTTGCACAGGGTGAAAGAGGCAATAAATTCTACTTAGCCTTAAACAATGGGGAAGACTACCTTTAGCACTGTTTTTCTTATGTAAAATGCATTAAAGTTAGTCATCCACTTAAAAGTTACCTAGTGGAAGCTTTAACCCAGATCCAGGGACTAAAGTAAGTGCTAAAAAAAAAACAAACCCAAAAACCAACAAAACCCAAAACCAAACCCCAAGAACAAACCAACATTGAAAACAATGAGGTGAGGAAGAGAAAGGGAAAAAAAAGGAAGAAAACACCGTCATTAGTCCTTAATGTTTTATTCTGAGGTTGGTGGTTTTGTTTGTTTGTGGGTTTGGGGTGGGGGTTTTTTTTGTTTTTTTTAATCTGTAGACCAATCTCTTGTATGATATTCGAGGTTATTCTCCCCTTTATTTTACTGCGTGCTTTCATTACGTGATCTCTGCACTGCTCTTGGCAACGCTTTCATGCTAACAAGTATGCAGGGTTTTAAAGATTTCTATCTTACGACCACGCAAAACATAATGCACCGAGAGCATCCACGAGCTCTCCTGAAGGTGCTTTTGGAGAAGTAACGAATTGCAAGGCCAACACGGAGGAAAACAGTTCTTCAGCTGTGTCGCTTTAAGCATGCTTCGAGCCCTCTGGGGTGGCACAACGCGTGCGCACACATAGCACCCCACCAAAAACCACGGGCAGAAAACAAACCCTGCAACTGTCAAAATATTCGTGGTGTGCACTGGAACACTGCCAGGTAGGAGTGAGCTGAAGCATAGGCTCCAAACTCAAAGCAACCCTCGCCTGCCTGTTTCACACACCTGCCGCAGAAAGGCAAGGAATTCTGCGTTTTGCTTGAATTTTCATAAAATTGCAAAAGTTTTAATTTTTGTTTTCCACGGCGTTAAAACTCCAGCCAGGCTGAAATAACCTCTGTGAGAGGAGGGGGCGGGCTCTGTGTAACTCGAAACTTTCCTCTCAGCACGGCTGAAGTGCCAGGGGTATATTTAGAGCAAGGATCTGCTCTGGAGCAGGGCTGTGAGGCAAAAACCTTTACCTCAAAAGTACCTCTGCTGCTGTGACCGGGGCACGCTCCCCTCCTACTGATCACCGCCCCTGGGGAAGCCTCTGCTACCGTCACTCTTTCCCAAGCAAAAGCAGTCAAAATCCTGCAATTTTACCTCACCGTCACTTTCCGCCCGGACTTACTTTATTTCCCTTTGTATTTCGGCCGGCACTGCGCTCTCCCCGGTACAGAGGTGCGGCCGTGCCCTGGTCCCGCTCCCCGCCCACGACCCCCGGACCCAGCGGGCACTTACGTGGTGGCAGAAGGGAAAGGACCCTCGGAGGAGTGGTTCATCACCAGGGACTGGAAAAGTGTCAGGCTAAAGACTAGCAGCCAGCCAGCAGCCATCTTCCTGATCGACGATCGATGCCCCTTCCCCAAGTCGGCGAGACGGCAATAATAATAAATTCAATTATTGTGTGTATGGTGGTGGGGGGGGCTCTTGTTTTTTAAAGCCTCCTCCGCTCCCCCCAACCCGCCCCCTCTCAGGAGGCGCAGCCCAGAGATGTGCCGAGGGAGAGCAGCTGAGGGTGGGAAGGAGGAGGAGAAACGATGGAGATCTGTGGGTGGAGAGGGGAAAGAGGAGAAATAGAGAGAGAGAAAGAGAGTCTACTCTCTGTTACTCCAGC
>VWZI01019526.1:72351-136518 GCA_013396835.1 Psilopogon haemacephalus
AAATAGAGAGAGAGAAAGAGAGTCTACTCTGTTACTCCAGCAGCAGCTCCAGCTTCATCTGATCCGCCGCCATCAGGGCTACTTTTGTAACAGATATCCGCTCAGTCTGTGTGTGTGTCCTTCCCTGATTTATTCATCTGATTGCAGAGCAGAAAAAGGAGGAGGAGGAGAGAGGCAGGCGGGGTGGGGACTCCTGAAGGGAGAACAGAAAAGAAAGCGAGAGAGTTGGAGACTGCAAGATCGCTGCCGGCTCCTGCTTTCGCTGCCGGCAGCGGAGGAAAGTCGGGGCGTGGAGCGGGGGTGGGCGCCGGGCCCTGTAGCGGCCGCGCTCCTTACAAGGCAGCCGCGGAACTCCTCGGGCCGGGCCGGGCCGCCCGGCGTGGGGCTGCGTGCCGCACCTCCCGCCCAGCCGCACCGACGCTATTTTTAAAACCTCTTCGTGCCGTATTTTAAGTCCTCCTCTCCTCCTTCAAGCAGCAGCCGTTCTCAATCCCTGTACCACCAGTCGGGGCTGCATTTATACACGTATGTAGGTGCGTGCACATATAGATCGCTTTTTCCGATGCTGGCAGTAGAAGCGCACCTCAGCGCGGAGGGCTACCCAGCGGAGTAGCGCGGCCGCCCCCGCCCTTCGCAGGGTCCCGTCCCCGGCGGGTCCTCGAAGGACTTCTGGGAAGCTGGCCCTTGGGAGCACGGCTGAGAGCCTCAGGCTCCATCCCCGGCCCAACCGGAGCTCTAATCGATTTCTTTGAGAATTCAGAGGACAGGTTCCCTCTCCCGTGTTTTATTTTACCGATTTTCACGTGCACCAGTCTCTGTGGCAATTATACATTCTCCAGACAAATGGAGAAAGTAGTCTAAGAAAATATTTCCTTGGTTATTTACCAGAGCAGTGGAAAGTTCAGTGACAGTTTTTATTTTCTTTTCAATCTGTGGACTGTTACTTTTCTTTGCTTGGTTTTATTTATGTATTTTTAACTTGAATATAATTTAATTTAATATAATAAGGTTATTAAATCTATATTGCTATCTATTTAATTAATGCAACCAGTGAAAATGACAGAGCAAACTCGTTGTTCACATTGCTTTCACATCCTTTGTATTGAAGGGTTGTATCATCTTAGATGTATAAATTCACCTCGATTTCTATAAATCAGAAAGGTGCTCATGTCTGTTTTAAAGGTAACAAAAGGACCAAAACTGGAATACACAAATTAAGAACTGAGTGTTTTCACTGCCTAGGCTCCAAGCCAGTACAACATTTCACTTACAATCTGCAAAACATTCAGTCATTCATCTGCATTGTCTCGGATTGGAGCTGGCGCTTTAGAGTTGGTGGGAAGAACTCCCAGTTGTCTTCACCTATCCACCTACCTGTAAGTACGTAGGATTCAGGGTTTGGACGCAAATCTGAAATAGCAATTTCTAAAATGATACTGCAGCATGCAGACTTAAACAGACTGAAGAGTGCCTATAGCCTGGCTTTTGTAGGTCTCCATAGAATTTATAGTTTTGTCACAGCAAGGGGCAACACTTGAGATACGCAGCTATAACTGTTCACCTGACCACCTGCACTTTCCTACAAGGATATGCAGGCAGTGATAGTTTGTGTTGCAAGGTACAACGGGTGACTGCACAGTCATGGCCATGTGACATAGAGGTCCTGCTAAACACAGGATGTACCAAAATGAGACCCAGGATGGAGGGAAAAACATTGAGGAGTAAAGGTTTGGAGAAATGTACAAGGGGAAGAGACTGGAAATGTGCAGTAGATCAAATTGCACAAGGCCACCGCAAATTTACTTCTTAGAGTGTAATTTGAGACATCCCATCACTTTTTTAAGGCAGCATTAGCCAGTATCACAAGGATTTCAAGCCAACTATAAGCAGGAATATTCCCAGGGAAAAAAAAAAAAACCAAAAAAACACACAAACCAAAAAAAACCCAAAACAGTTTCTGTTCCTTGATAAGACTCTGAAGGTTGACATTGGGCTGGGCAAATGATGCTCTCTCACTGAAGTGCACAAGATGAGATAGGTGTGTCAGGGCAAATGAGAGTGCAAATAACTGTGCAACCCTACATGGGAGATGGTTTCAGCAGGAGAGAATAAGCAAGACCACTCTCTCTTTTATGTACTGGTTCAATATAAATACAGAAAACACAGGAAGATAAAAGAATGATAATTTAAATTAAATAGAAAAATACAAGTTTACATAGGAATATGCCCTTCATCACTGGCATAATTTTCTGTAAGCCTACATTTTTGATGCTCCGTCTATCATTTGTAGAGCTCCTAAGGGCAATAATTCATGCTACTGAAAATTCCAGTAGCAATAATACATGGCTAGCAATGCAATGGTGCAATGAATGGGTTGGTTGGCACCCCACCTAGTACAGCAACATCTAGATTGTGACTGTTTCCTCAATACTAATACACTGTAAGAATAGTTGAAATGTGAAAAAGGTGCTGCAGAAAATACTTGTATGTTTTAATATAGCAATATATGAAACATCAAATCTATTGTGCTATTTACAAATGTATAACAAATTCTCTATAGGACAATCCTACAGTAAATGCTGCCTTAAGTGCAAGTGAATGCTCATGGAGTTCAATGAAACCCAGAGATGGAGAAATGTTGTCTGTGTACCAGATCCAGCACACTGGTTATTTCCAACCAAACTGGTCAATGTGTTGAGCAGCAGCCATGGAAATGCCAAATGGAAAATGGAGCTCAGCAAGGGCTATGTATGTGGCCTTCATGGGAAGACTTAGTATACTCAGGTTCACTCTGCAAATGTTACAGAATTTACAAAAAAACTTGGATGAGATCCTAGTTTTGAGAAAAGCTGCACTCTTATAACAGTTTTCCTTCAAAATTAAGTGAGGCTTGAAGCTGGATTTTGAATCTTTGCCATTTTTTGGATCACAAATCTAGGAAGCCAATGTCACTCTGAAGAATGGGGAAGAATGAAGGAGTTATTCCAGGAACTATGTGCTGTTTACTAATTACTCATCTTTTTGTTTCTCCGAATTATTTATAGCTTGAAAATGCTTTTAGGTGCCACATGCTTGATAAAGATGCACAATGTTTCGAAATATTGACCTCATCCTACAAATGTACATGTATATGAGTAATTGTGCTACAATAAGTTCCCGCTAGCTTTGACAGGAAAATGTGATTGACTGATAATACTAGCAGAATTAACTTTCATTATATTTCTTCGTCTTCCCATAATCCATGAAGAAAAAAAAAAAAAAAAACCTTCATGATGAAAATTTTTTAAAGCCACTAAAATCTCTTAAATGATCAATTCCTTTCGGTCTGATGATTATTAGCTTTCCCTACAGTCATGTTTCAAAGAATAATTTTAATATGTGTTTTGTAATTCACAGTGATGCTGCACTGCAGATATTCTTTTAGTTTGTCTAAAGATCTATTACAGCTGACAAGTCTTAGTTTTAAGCATTCAAACATAGACTTGAATGATCTTACAAAAACTTTGCTTTGCATCTACTTGGTGAACTTGACCATGTTGTATTTACAGTTGGAGTCAATGATCTTAAAGGTCTTCTCTGACCTAAATGACTTTATTATTGTGTGATTCTGCTGAAATTACTGGATATCTTTCAATTTGCTGTGGTTTTTTGTATGTCAGAAATAAAAATTCCTATTGCAAAAATACAAAATTTATTTTTGCATCAATGGCTTCTCCTTGGTGTAACAAGTAATAATTTATGATCAAGCCTTTTTTTTTTAATTTCAATTTCTGGATATATTATTTACATTTTCATAAATTATTTATGCTGTCACAGATCCAGTGTAGGAGACAAAGACCTGGGCCTTCTATAGCTCAACCATTTGTCTTTAAAATGCCTTGGATATTAGGTTAGAATCAGATTCAAATTCGTATTAATCTGGTTTTATGCTTGCATGTAACCTAACTCGTCAGTAACCAGCATTGTCAAAAAGCTTTTGAAGAACAGAGGCATTTGAAGATCATGATACCCAGTGGTTGTAGCATCTGTATGAAGAGACAGCACACAGTGCCTTTGGTTCTTGTTGTTTTGTCATAGTCAATAAAATGATAATAGCTGTAATTCTCATTGTCTCTAATCTGTGGTATTCTTAGTGTACTTTACCTCTGTGGCTAGGATGACAAGTGCTTTGCTAGATGGAACCTCAGATATCATTCAATTCAACCAAAATGTGCTTGCTGAAATACTGTAAAAACTGTGACAAGGTCTTTATCAATGTCACAAGGATACCAAAATACCATTTTGTTTCTGGCATGTGGTATCTTCTTTGTGTCTTATGCAGGAAAGGATGGGATAATCTTACTGTGTAATTCCCCTTCTGTCTGCTTGTACGATACTTACTATGGAGTAAGGCAGCTTGATCTTGATTTCTAATTTCAGCGGAAAAAGCTCTCATTGAAATCTGCACCAGATGGAAATGCAAGATACATCCCATTGCAAATGAGTTGAATTGTTTTACATATTTGAATTTTATATTGTAAAAGTTTTGCGAGCTTCATCCAGCAGCAAGGTAGTCAACACTGTTTTGTTCTCACCCTAGATTTATTTATATTTCAGGAAGCAGGCTGAACCTAGCAGGAAATTTTCTCTCTCTGATATAATGTTTAATTTTTTTTCTTGCTATTTTCAAATTTGAGGAAAACTTTCATCCTGATTCATCCTGAGTCTAGAGATGTATTCATTTTGATACTGAGTATTTTTGGTTTTTTGTAACAGTAGTTACACTGCTGTTAAACCAAACAATAATTTAAGGATAGTTCTATACCACAGTTTGAAGCCCAGCATAATAAATATTGTTTCAGTGACTTTCAAAGGCAAATATCTTAAAACAAAGTGCCAACCTTGTCAAACTTCATCCATTTAGGAAGAACACATAATGCAGTTATCACTGATCTTGATACATCTACCCAGGGCACTGTAGCATTACGTGGAGATGGTAGTTTGGTTCAAAAAAAGCTCTGTGTTTGTTCTGCGATAATGATGAAAATGAGCTTGCTTGCTTTTTTTTTTTTTTAAATTCACCGTGTTGTATTTCACAGTGCAATCTAAAAGTGCTTGTTGAAATCTTATATTGATGTAACAATAGTCACATAAACCTTAAATGTCAGTAGGAAATTATAAATGTTAAATTGTAAAGAAAGATAAATTCTAAGAACAGTCTTATAAAATAGCATATATATTTCATATAAGGATGTATTAAGTGACACATTTTAATACAATCTTATCTATCTTCTACTCCGCCCTAATCTATTTTAACCAAGTTTATTCCACCCCTTCCTTTGACTTTAAACAGATACAATTCTTTCTTGAACAACAACAAAACCATATCAGACAATTTAATCCCATGAGATTCATCCTTACACCAGCAGAAACTTTTCTAAATGTTTGAATGCTGCTGTTCTGAGATATATTATCTTGCACATCATCCCACTGGAAGGAGGGGACAGCTGTTGTCTGAAGTGGCAGGCAGAATAATCATAGCAAACTGCTTCCTGCCAAATGGAGCAAAACCACCTCAATATCTCACACCTCCTTAGCCCATCTAACCTAACTAACCAGGTGGTTATGAAAGCTGCACTCAAAACTTCTGAGATTTTAACTAGAAACATTATTGCAAAAGAATGGATGCTGTCATGCTGTACTCTGCTAAACTTCCAAAGCTGCTTTTGGAAGTTTAGCAGAGTGAGCTAAAACCTTAATAGAAAAGTTGTATCTGACTCCCTTCCTTTTGGAAAATAGTTATTAATGCTGTCATTTTTCACTTGGATATATGTATATATATATATGGGCTGCTTACAAGGAAAAACAAAGTTTCTCTGGCTTATACAATAAATAACAAGAGCAAGTGCTATGCTTTTAGTTACGTAACTGTTGTTTCAGTGACTTGTACTCTCAGCTTATGAACACCTAAATGCTGGTATCTTTGGACGAGGTACTGTGAATGAACAGGATGTGGTGTTTGTGAAGTAATTGCCTCCAAGAATCGTACATAGAGTGGTATATCCATTCAGTGCTGGATCACCAACCTTCTGATGCTATTAAATTTAACAGTTAGGAAAAACTAGTGATGGAGGAGAGACAATGGTTTGAAATTAGAGAAGAGGAGATTTAGATTGGATGTTAAGTTCTTTGCCATGAGGGTGCTGGAACACTGGAACAGGTTGCCCAGGGAGGTAGATGGGGTCTAGGTGAGGCTCAACAAGGCTCAGAGCAAGCTGATCTAGCAGAGGGAGTCCCTGCTTGTTGCAGGAGGGTTGGACTAGATGACCTTTGGAAGTCTCTTCCAGCTAAACCATTTTATGGTTCTTTGTTGGCTCTGTTTGTAATTAATGGACTGTTGTAAACTATGCAAAATTAATAATAGATACTAATTTTTATATCCAGGCAAAGATTGTTCATAACTATGAAAATTGTGTATTAATATTAAATCTCAACAGAAAACTTATTTACTATGCTTGAAATGTACAGTTTAGATATGTATACACACAGGGAACAGGAAACCTAGAACATGTAAGAAACAACTAGCAAATACAAACATTAAACTTAAAAGGAAAGAGGTTCTTAGTTTCAATTATACTGCTTGGACTTGAGAGGCTCCTTTCTGCTAAGGCAGAAGGCACAATAAAATTCAGGTATAAAGAGGCTTATGAATATTTACTCACAAAATATTACATCAAAGCTTTGACGGTCTGAAGCACAAGACAGAGCAGAACATACTGAGGCAGAGCAGAGCGTGTTTCAGAGCAGATGCCCCTGCTTGCAAACTTACCATATTAGGTGAAACCAGGGCTTGCTTACCCTTATTCACTTTTGGAGGGGACATAATGGCCCAAGCCTTTGTTTTCCTCCCACCCTTGCTTCCCACACCAGCATAAGGGCGAAGCAAGCCAGGGTATGTGTTAGGCCTATTAGCCTTCCACAACACAGACATAAACCAGTGCATCCACAGAATAATTCAACTCATCCAAAAATGCATGATCAAGATGATATTAATCTCCTTTTTCATCTGCCTTACAAACTATTAATGAATTTTTTAAAATAGCTCAGAAGGGATATGGATCAGGAAAGAGGTGATAAACAAAAGTAGGAATGAAAATAGAAGAACAGTATGAGTTACAAACAGAAAAGTGTAAGTTCCGAAGGAAGGATATTCATGTTTGATTGAATAATTTATATATTGTAAAAGCAAGATACAATTATAAAAGGGAAAGGACAGTTGAGGTGGGGATAAGTAAAGTTAAGTAAATTAAATTAAATTCAAAGAAAACAAAAAATGAGGAGAAAAATATGAAAATTAAGTATTATGTAGAAAGAAGACAGTGCTGAAAAATGAGAGGGGTAACAACAAAAAGGGAGAAGGAGAACACTAGCAGATGTTTGGTCTATAAATACTGATGTGCACATGTCCACTTCTTTTATTTTTGAAAGGTTGCAAATTAGGAGTCCTAATGGTAGGAAAAAAACCAACCAAACAAACAAAAAACAACTCCACTACACATATTCTTGAAGTCTGTCAGTATGTTGAGGGAGAACACTGTAGATGGACATGACTTTGCAAAGACCACAAAGTGCTGGATTACAAGTGGGCCTGTTATTTGGGATGGGGCCAAATCTAATATGCTTTATCCTTAAGCAGAAATTATCATCTCAGACAAGAGAGGTCACATAGCTTTGGTATTAGGAGCACAGGACCTGTGCACAGTGTGAGGGCAAAATTCAGTCCTGTGTCATTCCTCAATCTGATAATACACTGCTACAGATTTTATGCTGTAGTTCTGAATGAGAGAAGCTAATGGAACAGATGGTAGACTTTATGCTAAGTATCCTTAAAACAAAACAAAACAAAACAAAAACCAAAACCACCCCAAACTTTAAAAAAAAAACCAAACAACTGCTTCTTCAATAAAGAATAAGAGCAAATAGGTTCTCTCATCTCTCATAATTTAAAAAAAATCTTTAATTGACAGTTCTTTAGAAAAAATCATTTCAGTTTTTAGAGTGAAAAGTTAAAAAATAAAAGCAGCTGTAGTAAATTTGAACATCTGATCAACCCCAATCTCTAGTCAAAATGAAGGAATGGATTGACAAGTTGCATTTCAAGCTTCTGGTATCATTTTAGCAGTGAGGATTTTTACATTGTCTGAATAGGTAAAGTTTTTACACATGCCCATAGTATCTATATGGGTCTAATTCTTTCCAGACTCATATCCTATTAAACTATGTAATAAATATACAATTTAATCATGATTTAATAAGCCATAGTATATCAGTGTGTTAATGTTGAGCCTCCTTGTCATAATTGTCTCAGCAAAGTCTGCAGTTCCATGCAAAGCAAAAAAAGGCAGCTCTGCACAATTCACTCCAGATGCTGGGATTAATTATATTGTAGACTTCATCATGCACTTGCAGATGTTATTAATTACTGCCACTCCCAATTATTAAGCTGTTTCCATAGTAACTACAAGAATTTAAAGAAGGTGTGAAGGGAAGTAAGTTGAGTGGTTGTTTTTTGTGTTGCTGGTATTTTTTTATTAAAAAGAAGAACAAAGGCAATCTAACTATAAATACATATATGAGTAAATGAAAATCCACAAAGACTAAGCAATGGAATATAAACAAAAAGTAATGACAGAGGAGCATGGATGGTTCAGAAAGCACTAAGGTACTTAAATAACCAATTACTTAAATCGGTGATCTGCTCTCACTTTATCCTTTCAAGTTTAATCATATTTTGCACTTTTTGGTACAATCTAAAAAGTTCACTGAAGTCAATGTATGCAGTACAAGCACATGTGTAGCTACATCCAGCATCACATATGTGCTAGCTATAAGGATGCTGCTACCAGCAGTGCTGATTTAGAATGAAAAGATTTAAAAACACAGATTTCTATTGCTTGAAAGGATGAAAACTTGATCATAAACGTAATATCTTCTGTGAATTATAATTATGTGACTATGTCTCCCACAACTGAAATAAAACTTTTTACATCCACTGCCCAGCACATTACAAGGACAAGATTAAAATGTACCAGCTGACACACTGAGTACCTGTTATTAACTTCGAGTAATTTCTAAATTCTGGGTTTGGACAATGCTTGCTGTTGATGATGAAGTATTCTGAAAGGTCTAAGTAGAATATCCTGGTAACTGGAGGTACAGCTAGGTTAATACTTTATCTTATATACGATGATAAAGTGGCAATTGTCCTGGGTTAACACAGTCCGCTGTTAGGAGCATCTCTAAACCCACACAGACAGGAGGGAAAACAACACACAAAAAAATCCCTGGGTTGAGAGAAAGAGCTATACTGGAAATGATACAATGCACAATTCCCTCAGCCTATTTACATGAAAGTGCAGCAAAAAGCAGAAGCCAGCAATAAAATGGTTTCCCCCGCTCAAGCAGGCAGCCAGCCCAGTGGAAGAGACCAACACTCCAAACTTGGAAACCAGAAGCAGTAACCAGGACAGAAAGCCTCCCATGTTGCAATCTGAACTTCAAGCCCCATTATATTTGGCTCCAGCTAGCACTTTCTTCTGGAAGCTAGCATGATGGCAGCATGGTATTGAATATCATCAGCAGATTTAACTTAACCTATGACATTCTCCACCCCTTATTCTATACCATCTGTGTCATGCCCAGCAGCAATTAACATCACAGAACACACATCATGCATCAGTCACTGTCCATTCTCACTCAAAATGAGATTGCTTTGCACTACACAGAAGACTGTTCACTGCAAAGACTTCCAGTACAAATGGTGGGGCTGTGTTTCCACCCCTGGGGCAGTCAATTCCAGTAATTCCTTCCACCCTTTCAAGTGAAAGCAAAGTGAAAGCTTGCATTCTGGTACTCTGCTTCCAACACATCCAGGTGTGGAGATCCCCAGTCAAACCATAAATACAGATGGGTTCCAACCCTTATAGTTTGCTGGCATCAAAGTACACTGTGTGCCTGTATCTACTAGAGCTTTATATTCTTGTGGGTTCAAATGGCCAAGCCACTGGATCCGTATGGTCCTATAAACCCAGGTGTCCCTCTCCTCCATCTGCTTGGAGGCAGGGCTCCCCGGATTCTGTCTGGAATCCCTTGTATTTTGTGAAGATACAATTACTGATAAATTAAAAATTACAGCAACATGAAATTACCACTGGGGGAATAAAAAAAGTGTTGACATTTCAAGATGATATGATGAAATGAAACAAATATTTTATCTTCAAATACTTAAAAATTGTATAACCAATTGTTGCTAGGGAGAATTAAAACTAAGTGAGGAAGCATATGGTTATTGGCAAAATGTGCATTTACTTTAAAAAAGAAACAGCCTTCACTCTGGGAAAGTACTATCACTCTGCAAGTAAATGTGGCGATCGTTTATCTTGCCTAATTTCTTAAAATGTCCTATTAAAATTGATGATGAATTTCCCTCAGTAGCTTTGACAGAAAAACACAGTCTTTAAACATCTGGTTTTCCCTACCTCAAGTACATGAAGCCTTTCCCCCACTTTGAAATGCGGGTGACTGACTCTGCAAACATGTCACCATTTTAATTATCAATGGAAGTCCATTGTCAAGCCCTTCATGCACTGATCTGTGCTCTGGAAGTGAAAAGAAACCTTTTGAAGCAGGTAAACATTTGTCCTTTGCACGGATGAAATCCTGGTTTCAGTTAAAGTAGGTCAGAAGTGCTGCCCAGTGACTCTTCAAAACAGTTCACACCACCTCAACTGTTTCTATGTATTTATAGTCTACTATTAAAAATTGTAATCAAAACTTCTAACATTAAATGGTAAGTAATTATAATTCAAAGCATAATAAAATAATTAAACATGTAAAAATAGAATCTGTAGGGGGGTGGGGGGGAAAGCCTTTTAATGTTTAAGAAGATAAATCTGGACTGAGAGTTTTGATTTTTTAACACAGATCAAGGGTTTTCCAGTGAGCTGGGAAATTCCTGTAGGACCTGAGCACAATCTGCCTCCTACACAACACCTTGCAGCAGAAATCCTCTTTGAGAAGAAAAAGTTCCTCTCCACAAAAGGCTACTGCTATTTTCTCATGTGTCACCTTGAACTTAATGCCCAAATGTACTACTCTTGAGGCTAGCTGGACCACTTTTTTTGTGATGGGTTGACCCACCAAGGGAGATTTATTCCTCTCCTGCTCAGCTGGACAGGGGAGAGAAAATATAACAGAAGGATCATAGACCAAAATAAGGACACAGAGGTCACTCACCAGTGACATTCAGTGTTTTAATTCCATCTACCAGTTGTCTCAGAACCTGTAAATGGATTCACAAATTCACAGGCCCTGTCAGAAGCCTCCTCGAGCCAGGCTTCCCACAGGGTCACAGCCTCCTTAAGGCATACCCTCCTGCTCCAGCATTGGGTCGCCAATAGACTGCAGGTGGATACCTCCTTCACCATTAACCTCCACACGCTGCAGGCTCCAGGCTCTGGTGTCTGGAGCACTTCCTCCCCCTCCTGTTTCACTGACCTTGATATCTGCAGCATTGTTTCACATACTCTCATTCCTCTGTCCAGTTGGCATTGTACAGGGTGTTTTTTCTGTGTCTTAAACGTGTTAAACAATAGAGGCACTATCACTGCCACTAATGGGCTCAGCCTTCCTCAGGAGCAGGTTTGTCTTGGAGACAGCTGTCATTAACTGTGTCAGACATAGGGGAAATTTCTACTGCTTTTTTTCACAGAAGCCACCCCTGTAGCTCCTCAGCACTAAAACCTTCCTATGTAAACCAAGAAATCATTTTACCACCTCCCCTGAGATTGCCTGAGACCAGATTAAGGCACTTGCTTAGAAAAAACAGCCGCAGTGCTAGATGGGACTACTGTTCATTATTCCCTGGAAATAGAGTTCTTTTGTTTCTTTTTGACCTTGGAAACAACTTCTGCCCTTGTCTAGTCTTTCTTCTGGCCAGTCTCCCAAGGTCTGCTGTCTAGGTGCAAAAAGAGATGAGACGGAGAACATTTTTTAAAACATGAAAAGTCTTGGGAAAACATTGTGAGGAGGATATAACCTTGAGAATACATGGCTAAAGGAGGCAGAAAATCTAATGCATGGTCAGAAAAATGAAAACAGGATTAATTAAAATGTATTAAGAGAGTTTTGAAGATGAAAAAGGAGTATAAGTGCTAAGTATTTTTCTTTGCAGCAGAAGCTCTACTCAAAATCAATGGGAAAAGCATGGCTTTTATTTGAGGGTCAATTTGCATATTAATATTGTGATAGCATTATGCAATCATATATAAGATAGATTCTGTAAATAAAGGCTGTGACTAAACATTTCAGCTTTTCCCCCACATTTATTCAAAATAAAACTGGCAGAATGTCACACTGTAGGCTTGTCCTTGATTTGTTTCCAGTAGAACATTAATTGATGTGTTCCCGTGTTTTGATATGTGATTTACAAGCTCTATAACTTGAAGGGTGATCACAGCCAGGCTAGCAATCTGGATGCCAAGCCTCATTTCAGTGAACTGTTTGGATATTTCACTCTAGAAATCATGTCTTTCTAAACGTGTGGGAGATATTAAGAAGTAGCAATCAGTACAGTTTTCTGTTGATGTAGAAGGAGGGAGTATTTTGGAATAACTAGTGCATCTGCTTGGTAGCTATTTTTTCTCAAACTGGAAAAATTTCCGATGCTAAAAAAAAACCATCAAAAACCCCATACCAAAACACAGAAACTAAGAAAAAAAACCACAAAAAACAACAATAAAAAACTAAATTAAGCCAACCAACCAAACAAAACCCACAACCAAAAAAACAACACTAAGAAACAACAACACAAAATACACAGAAATTTAGGAGTAATCTACAAAGAATATCCTGTATTAAAATGAGAAAAAAGACAATAAGACTTTTTTTTTTGTTGCTTTGCTTTGCTTTGTTTTGGTTTTCCCTTCAAAGAAACCAAAAAGAGTAAAAGAAGAATATGTACAACCAGTTAAAAAACGCAAAACAATAAATCAAATTTCTTCTCCAGGTACTTCAAAAATGGCTTTTCAAAACTCTTGGCAACTCCGAAAAGTTTTAATTATAGTTTAATTCCAATACAATCTTTAGTGGTCCAACTGTGATCCTTAAATACCAAGGCTATAATGGCAACCATGAAAAATCCAAGTCCATTGTTGTGATACCCTGTGTTGCTGTAGTATCATCTATCCATTTTGTGTTTCATCTACTTCCCTAAATTATTTCATTTGGTCTAAGATGCTTAACAGGGAAAAAAAAAAAAAAAAAAAAAAAAAAAAGAAAAATAAGAAGCTTTTTTTTTCTCTAACTCTGTTGTTAAAGCAGTTGTATAGAGTTTGCATGGAAGAGAAAGCACTGTGATTGTAAGTTTAATCAGTTGAAGACTATTTCCAGTGTAGCAGCTTTGCAGGCTAATATCCTGGGTTTATGGATCATTTCAGCCCACACGTTAAAATCAGCCAGAAGATAGTATTACTATTGAGGATCAGAGTACTAGAAGGTTGGTATGGTACGTTACTATAACTTTACAGCATATCAACACCACCAGTCAGCTTGGTGTCATCTGCAAACTTGCTGATGGTGCACTTGATCTCACTGCCTGTGCCATTATTAGAAATACTAAGCAGCACAGGTCACAGTATGGACCCTTGAAGGACACCACTTGTCACTGCTCTTCATCTGGACTTCAAGCCATTGAGTGGTACTCTCTGGATGTGACCATCCAGTCAATTCCTTATCCACTGAACAGTCAACCCATCAAATCCATATCTCTCCATCTTGGCCAGTAGGATGCGGTGGGGGAATGTGTAAAAGGCCTTGCAGAAGTCCATAGGTCATCTCCTATCTACTGACATAGTCACTAGATTTGTCAAGCAAGATTTACCCCTAGTAAAGCCATGCTGTCTGTCTTGAACCACCTCCCTGTCCTCCACGTGCATGGCATCTAGAATGATCTGTTCCATGATACTCCCAGAGGTGAGGCTCACAGGTCAGTAGTTCCCAGTGCCTTCCTCTCTGCCCTTTTGAAAAATGGAGGTAACGTTTCGTTTCTTCCACTTACCAGGGACTTCACCTGACTGCCATGACTTCAAGTGTCATGGAGAATGGCTTGGCAACTACATAGCTAATTCCCTGAGGACTCTGGGATTCATTTGATCAGGTCCTATAGACTTGTGTATCTTCAGGTTCCTCAGATGGTCATGCATCTCCAGGAAAGCAGGGCTCCATTATATATAGCAATTATTTGGGAAGACAAACCATTAGAACTCTGAATGCCTCCCTGCTTCTTTCTCTTATTCCCCAGCTTTATATGCTGAACATGCTGACATATGGTATGGAATACCCCTTTGGTCACTTGAGGTCACCTATGTCCCCTCCCAGCTTCTTGTGCACTCTCAGCCTAGCTGCTGGCAGGGTGGATTGAGGAACAGAAAAGGCCTTGACTCTGTTTAAACACTGCTAAGCAATAACAAAAACAACCCTGTGCTATCAACACTCTTTCCATCACAAATCTAAAAAATAGTCCCAAGAAAACTAACTCTATCCCATTCAAAACCAGCGCAGTGCACCATGTTCAGTGGTCCATGTTCTCAAGAGCTAAAGTTTTCTTTTGTTTGTATCTAGCTGAGCAAATGAACATGCATGGAGTGAAGACCAGGTTATCCCATGGCTTAGAGCTTGCTGACAGCTGGAGATAATAGAATTAATTTGTTGCTGATGCTGCTGTATGAAATGATGATGCTAGGAGTTAGCATAATACATTCAGAAAATCCTGTCTTCCTGAGGTAAAAAAAAGAGTTTTAAAATAAAGTAAGAATTAAAACAAGAAACAGAAGTTTCACAGCTTTCATAAAGAGGAACAACAGAGACATTACACAATGTGGTAAAGAAAAAAGGCAACATAGCTATGGCTATGTCATAGCTATGACATAACCATTAAAACAAAGCCAAACCCCCTTTCTTTCATGTTTCTGACCTCAGAAGAGGTTTTGAAGATAATGAAAGACACAGGGAAAAAAAAAAGAAGAAGAAAAAAAGGTGATAAAATACAACATGAGTTTACCAAAGACTTACTTGATCAAGCTGGATTAAGCTGATATTTTCCTTTGATTTTCTGGACAAGGGAAATGAAATGCATTTAATCTACTTGTACTTTTACAAAGCACAGGATACAATTCCACAAGGAAAATTATTAGCTAAATAGAGAAGTCAGGGATTAGTACGAGAAGTTTTAAATGAGTAAAGAACAGACTTAAAGGAGGGAAAGTGAAATGTAGAGGTGAAATGTTGGATAGACAATTATATTAAATTTTAGAGACTTATTTAATAATATTTTCATTAGTAAGCTTTGCTCATGATATGTGATTGTTCTGTTAAAAATTAGTGATGACACAAAAGAATTAACAGTATGAGGCAAAATCAAACAGCATAGAGGACAAAAAATGACAATAGACTAATAGAATAAGAAGAAAATCATGACTTTATGGACTAATATGAAGAAAATATTTCCTGGCATTTTAGATGATTACAGGATAACTATGATCCAATAATGTTGTGTAGATGCAAAATAATTAAATGTAAGCTTCTAACATGTTCTGTTCTTTATTAAATGCTGGAATTTGGAGTGAGTGTGAAAAACTGGGAGTTTTAAAACTCTTTATTACATTCCCATGCAGATACAACCTGTCAGACCCCATCCTGATTGTGGAATACAGTTCTAACCAATCATAATAAAGAAATAAATTCAAATTGGAGCAAGAGCTAAGAGGTGTTCCTGGGATTAAATGTACTTGTTTTTTACAAGGTGAGTGAAGATAAGGAGGATGACCACTCTCTGAAAATAGAAGAATAGTCGTAAAAGAGAGAAGACATATTTTAGCTAACAAATAATGCCAAGGATAAATGGGCATACCATGGGTAGATGTGAAGAGAAAAAACTCAAGACTATCAGAGCTGTAAGAGTCTGTGAGGGCAAAAAAAGAAGGTATGTTTCAGGTCATGAAAAAGAAACAGTAGTTCAGTTGCCCCTTTGTTCATACTAGTTTCTCATTTATTTTTTATTTCCACAGTGAGTACATATTTCCCTTAACATCAGTAATACCATTCTTCACTGATTACTTTGCTAAGCCTCTCCAGACAGAAGATATTAAGCATCATTTCTCTTTCAACAGAGTTCACATTTGTTGTTCCCTGCCTACCCTCTAGTTTTTATTTATGGGGTTTTTTTTTTTTTTAACTGTTAGTTCACCCTTTTAGTGTTTTCCTCTGCTTCCTCATAATGTTAATTTTGTGGGTTTAAAAAATATTTTATTCTTATTTTTTAGCAAAAAATACCCATCAAAGCAGATGAAATATTATTTCTTGTTCAATATTGTAAACAAACAATTGTGTTGCCTGAAAATTTGCAAACATAGAGCTGGAACCAATAGTCAGAATGCACGTTACTTCTTGGGGGCTGATCCAAGCATATATTGCTTTAATTTCTTTTTCTATTGTCCTTATTATGTAATTGTATCAGTCATTCACCATGCAATTTAGTTGCTCACCAAAAATGTCCCAAGACCTTTCAGCTTTTGGTAAGTCAGCCCATATGCAGAAAACAAAACCAAGAGATCCTCTTTACTCCTTACATCAAACAAAGAACAGCCAAACCCTTGTTTACTATGAATATTTTATGATGCTTGCTTAAAAGAAGACAGATAAAGTTTTTGTCCACTACCTTCTCAAACAAATACCCTTTTCAGGAGTGGAGAAAAACTGGGGAAATAGGAATACTTTTTTAAAAATTATTATTCCTGACAGGACAAAATGCTTTCCAACATTTATTGTTTAGCCTACCCACCCTTATTTCTTCTAGCAAACTGTTTAAAAATTTTGACTTTCAAAGAGATAAATTAGTATTAATACTATTTTTGGGCAAGACAGTTTTTTGGTGCACTTGAATGCTAAGTCAGCTCCTGGGTTTCACATATGGGTTTGTTTCAGGTAAGTATGAAATCACTATCACATAAATAAGGCAGTAAATTAAAACCAGCTAAACAGTGTTCTGATTTCACACATCAAATATTTACGGTGATGTAAAATGCAAATGCAATATTGAAGTAGTTATCACAAAAAATCCCAAGTGTATTTTGAAGAATTAGATTTCTGAATACGTGTAACATTTAATTTCAATATTCGATGCTCTCTTTTCACAATAGCTGAATTAGAATTCAAATGGTTTAACACAAGACCTACAGAACTACAAAGTTAACTAAAATATTTGTATGTAAATGTTACCATTAACAAATCTTAATATGAACACATACCTTGGGCAGTTTTCAGTCTGACCTCATCTGATTGCTTCTCTGTCAGTCAGTGAATCTCCCAAATTCATTATTCACTCAACTCTTTCCCTGAAATGATGTTTCATAGTGATGTATTAGAATTAGGAATGGGGCTACTTCTAGTATTTTGCAGGTGAAAGAATAAGCTAAATAAACTCAAGATCCCAAGTCAAAGAAGGAAAAAATGAGCAAAGAAAAAGAAAAAAAAAAAAGAGAAGAAGAAAAGACACCAAAGGAAAACCCCCACAAATTAAGACAAAACACAGAAGAAATTTAAATTGCTATCATGGTGTGAAAATGCTTTTACTGCAGGGTTTTACAATGAGATGTCTGTTACTGTTTAGGCTGTAACTTTTTTTTTTTTTTTTAATAGAAAGTCCTTGAGTGAAGGTACTTACAATAAAAAAAAAAAGAGTGTGAGTGACATCTGTGCATTGGCCTCACTGCAGCTGCTGGCATTGTGGAAGTCTATCAAGGGCTGGATGGGAGAGCAGGACTGTACATCAGCTCACCTCTGCTCTTACCTTGTATGTCCCATCATCCAGCATGTGACCTTACTAATTGTTTGCTCATTTTGCAGGAACCCATTAGAATGTTAAAAAGTTTAATTTGCTTCTTGCCAAATTCAAGACCAAAAGGAAGAATGTAGACCAAGAAGGATTGAAATATAGTTTGTAATTATATAGCTGCAGTGCCACATAGGCAGGTCCATTACAGAATCACAGAATTCACCAGGTTGCAAAAGATCTCTGAGATCATCAGTCCAACCTATCACCTAACCCTTCTAACTAACTAAACAATGGCCCTAAGTGCCTCATCCAGCCTTCTCTTAAACACCTCCAGTGAAGGTGACTCCACCACCTCCCTGGGCAGCCCATTCCAATGAGCAATCACTCTCTGTGAAGAACTTCTTCCAAATGTCTAGACTAAATCTCCCCTGGTGCAGTTTGAGGCTGTCCTCATGTTCTGTCACTGGGTGCCTGGGAGGAGAGGCCAACCCCCACCTGGCCACAACCTCCTGGGCCCCTCAGGTAGTTGTAGAGAGCGATAAGGTCTGCCCTGAGCCTCCTTTTCTTCAGGCTAAACAACCTCAGCTCACTCAGTCTCTCCTCATAGGGCTGTGCTCCAGCCTCCTCACCAGCCTTGTTGCCCTTCTCTGGACACATTCAAGCACCTCAACATCTTTCTTAAATTGAGGGGCCCAGAACTGGACACAGTACTAAAGGTGTGGCCTAACCAGTGCTAAGTACAGGGGCAGAATGACCTCCCTGGTCCTGCTTGTCACACTATTCCTGATAGAGGCCAGGATGCCATTGGCCTTCTTGGCCACCTGGGCACACTGATGGCTCATGTTCAGTCGCCTGTCGACCAGTACCCCCAGGTCCCTCTCTGCCTGGCTGCCCTCCAGCCACTGTCCCTAGCCTGTGGCGCTGCATGAGGTTGTTGTGGCCAAAGTGCAGGACCTGGCATTTGGCTTGTTAAAAATCATGGTGTTGGACTGTGCCCATCTGTCCAGCCTATCCAAGTCCCTCTGCAGAGTCCTCCTACCCTCTAACAGATCAACAAATACTCCCAACTTGATGTCATCTGCACACTTACTGATGATGGACTCAATCTCCTTATCTGGATGATCAATGAAGACATTAAAGAGGACCGGGCCCGGCACTGATACCTGGGGCACACCACTAGTGACTGGCTGCCAGCTGGATGTGGCACTGCTCACCACCACTCTCTGGGCCTGGCCATCCAGCCAGTAATTAGTAATACTCCTTCTCATTGCTTTCTCTTATGGTAAAATCTATTGTAAAGAAATAATCAAAGATATGTATTGTCTCATAAGCAGAAGATATTATTTTGTGGCAATCTCATCAGTATCAGTTTTGGATCTTATTTTATATGTTGTTATATATTAATATATACATATATATAAAATATATAATAGAAGAAATGTCTTGTATTTTTAAAAAATTTATTTTTTTATTGTACTCAAAGTTTTATTGTGATACCTACTAATCACAGGAGAATACAATGCTATGATAACAAAAATTCTATCGTATTATTTCACAGGGACACTATGGAGAAAAACTGTAGTTGTAAAACACTCTCTGTTTCATTAAATGTTGGAAGTCTTGCTTGTTTCTTCTATTCAGATACAAGACTGCTTTTTTAAATCAATGTGTTTTGCATTTGTTTGTGTTTGTACAGTGTCCATCCTAATGGTCACCACATAAAGTTGATGGGAGCTAGTCCATAAATAATGAATCGTAATAAAAACTGAGATAAATTAAATATGTTTAAGTATGGTAGAATAGACAAAAGTTGAGAGCTGTGAGGGAAAACTCATTAAGAACACCACAAAGGTATTTACAAAGGTAAACTTTTTATGTACTGAACAATTTATTTATTTAATAATCATAAAATAATTTGGTTTGGAAAAGACATTTAAAGATCACCTAGTTCAACCTCCTTGCCATGGACTAAACCACTAGACCAGACTACCCAAAGCCTCATGCAACCTGTCCTTGAACACTCACAGGTAAGAGGCACTCACAACTTCCCTGGGCAACTTGTTCCAGCATCCCAGCACCCTGAAAATACAGAATTTCTTCCTTATTTCCCATCTAAATCTATGTTATTTTTGGTTCAAATCCTTCACTATAGGCCCTGTTAAAAAATATTTTTGTGTCTTTCTCATAAACCCCTTTTATACACTAAAATGCAGCAATAAGGTTTCTCTTCTCCAATCTGAACAACCCGAGCTCTCTCAGCCTTTCCTTGTAGGAGATGTATTCCAGCCTTCTGATAATTTTTGTGGCCCTCCCCTGGACATGTTCCAACAGGCCCATGTCTTTCTTAAGCTGGGGAACTGAGAACTGGACTTAGTACTCCAGGTAGAGTCTCACCGAAGTGGTGTAGAGGTGGAAAAATACCACTCTTGACCTGATGGCCATGCTTCTTTTTTCTTTCATTCGGCTCAGGACATGGTTGGCTTTCTGGAGTGAAAAGTGCCCACTGACAGCTTATGCCCACTTTTTTCATGCACCTGTGTTCCCAAGTCCTATGCAAGGTCACTCTCAGTCCACAAATCCCCCAGCCTGTGTTACTGTTGGGAAATCGCCCTGACCCAGGTCCAAGACACTGCATTTGTCCCTGTTGAACCTCTTGAAGTTAATAATGTTAAATTTCTCCCTTCATGGTCCTAAAAAAAACAGGTGCCTAATTGTTGGAGCCTTTAGTTACACTGGAAGAAGTAAAAAACTACAACTAAAGCCTGTGGTCCTAATCTCTGAGTTACTAATTTCTGCTCTCTCATCCTGATACCATATTGATAGAAATCATATGAAAATGTGGTTTGAGTACATAGTCAGCTAGAAAAATCTGTGCTTTGTTATATAACCACTGACATGGGCTAAACATAACTTAAGGTTGTTTTGGTTACTAGAGTGACTGAACTTATTCCCAAACACAAAACATAGTCTGATGTAAGACTTCAGCAGAGTCAATCTGGCCACAGTTCTATCTTGGGAAATTGTTTGCCCATAAAAGATTTGGCCCAATAATGTCAGATAAATGCAACTAGTATAAAACCCCAGACATAAAGCACAAATAAATGCAAGCCCCAGCCATTTTAGAACAATGATGATTTAGAGAATTTTCATGGCTAGTTCTATGAGTACCTGTAGCATTTGCTAACTGGTTGCCTGTGCAAACATTTATTGTGTTAGGAAAAGTGTACTGTTAGAAATGTTGATACTGTGACCTAAGGGAACCTGATCTGATGACAGTACTCTTCTCAAAGGATGCAACAAAGTTTTCACTGGGATAATTTCTAGCTTGTTTACTCACTTTTAGTTGAGTTTCCTGGCAGGAGCAAATATATGGCAACTTTATATTGGTACTAGTCATGGTAAAAATAAAGTTTGATAGGAAAAGGAGGACATCTCTGCTCATTGTAGTTTTATCTTGCTAAGTGGAGTTCAGCTTATTTTAACTCAAGTTTAAGCAGGTTTTTTCTCCTGTTCATTCATCTCTTTCACAGAAGAGTCTCTCTTCAGAGAGTCTGTTATTCAGAGGCAAATGGTAAGTCACTACTGCCTCTGTTTAGGAGAGTTAACCTCTCCATTGCCAGAACAAGCATATCCTCCTGATGTGAGTGCCTCATCAAGACTTCTAAACTAATGATACACTAGCCTGAGTAAAAAACTTGGGGAGTAAGTCTGGACAGTTCATGCATTGTCCAGTAAATATATCTGGGGTGGAGATAAAATAAATAGTTATATAGATGCCATATGAGATCTTCTATACAGTATATCTAATATTTATGAGCTCTTGTGTCACTGTGGTGATGTTGTGAACAAAGTTTACTATAAGGCATGTATATGCTGTAGAGTTATGAGTAAGAGTGATGGGAAGATGGCGAAACACAATGCAGACTAAATTAACGTTGCAGAGGTAACTTTTGAATGTTTGATTTTGTAACCTCTGTAGCCTTAATAATGTCATTTTAATGCATACTATGTTTTATTTGTTTAATTCCTCAGAGTAGCTACATTTGGGGTGAACTCTATAACCTTCATGAAGGAAGCAACTCAATAGGCCCTGACCCAGCATGGCCTCTTGTGATCATCCTGTGTAAGGTCATATGCATCACCCTTAGCCCTGAGAGATGATGACAGGGTGCAGGAAAATTCTGTCCTGTGTTTCATGAAAGCCTAATTGCTCACTTTGTCATGTTGATCTTGTAACATGTCTCCTGCTCCTACTGCTTCTCAGTAATTTTCTGCATGGAAGTACCCTCTGTGCACTCTCACCATTCACTCTGTGTCATGGAGAAAGTACTGCACACGCTATTTCTGTTAGATTTCACTAGGGAATGTTATTTCTCCCTGGAGCTGCTTCCATCAGTTTCATGCTATTTCCATCTCCAAAGAAACAGTTCTAAGCGGCACCCTTTCTACTGATATCAATCCTTTCCCCTCCTCCCTTTCAGAGCTGGCAGTTATAGTTGACCTTGTTCCAAATTAAAATTCAGGAGCATTAGTATCCAAACTGTTTGATATATTCTAATGCTTAAGGATCCTTTCACTGTAATGTCACCCTATATTTGAGCAATGTACTGCCCAGCTCTTGAATTCCCCCAGATTAAATGTGTCCAGAATCCTGAAGCAATACACTTGTGTTAGGGCAGCTCTGTCAATTACAATATCAGTCTGCAGCAAGCTATTATGACTTTATGGTCTTAGATGTCCTGAGTGAATACCACAGTGGTTTAACAATCTGCCTTTTTCTCTGTGGTCCTGTGAGCCATTTGCTTTGATACAAAGAGGGAAGTGGTGATGTCAGGGGGATGCAGAGGACAATTAACCTTCTCCATGCCTTGGATAGTCCCAACCTCCATAAGAAGAGCCAGACTCTAGTTTGAATCTAAAGGGCAGCACTTAACTTTTGTGATTTCCCCAGTTTTACTTTGAAGGCCATTTTACTTAATTAGAAAAATGAACCCAAATTACGTCCACTTCACTGGCATCGTATGTTACCCTCAGTTGCCCCATAGGGAAGAGAAACATCATTAAATATAATCTCTCTTCACAAATGCTGTCCTGTCACCAGTTATTTCATGCAATGTTATCTTCCTTTCCTCCTTATTTACCTAACGACTTAGTGTTGTTATTTATACTGCTTCTGTGTTGATTTATCCGTATCTCCACTAACCTCAGATTTAATGATAATGATATTTTGTTCTGTAGTTGCTTCTCTGTATTAATTATTGCTGAGATTCAGGTGTTTCATTTTCAGAAATAAAAAGACAATTACTTTGCATTTTTTAATAATTCTAAATTATTTTGCTAAAGGAGGAGAAAAAGGTTTTATTTGAAAAGATGAATCTTTAAAACAGCATAGAACTGCATAAAAATAGGAAGAGTTAAAAAAAAAAATCTGTCAAACATCCTTAATTTCTAAAGGTTTTCTTGCATATTTCTGACTGCTAGAGGTAACTGTCATTTAATTTCAGAGGATATTTGAACAGACAGATTCCAGAACCTGTGACAGGAAGAAAACATCTAGGCAGATCTCTGTATATTTAATGCTGAAAGGCAACTTCACTCCTGATACCTGCTTCTATATCTCCTGTATATAATTTACTCTGTTATACTAATGTTTTAGGAATTGTGACCTAGCTGTCTGATACAATGGTCGAAGTGGGTTTTGTGGGATGGAAATTCATAACTGATGAACTTTGTGGGTGTTTTGTATTCTATATTCACACCTTTGCAGGATGCAGTACCAGAAATTATTTTTGGCTCTGGAGGAAAGGATCCTCTTAATTCATTAAGTCACTTTTGGGAGACAGAGGAAAGCTTTTGGCCGGTGTTTGTTTTCATAATCACATAAATCCTAACCTTTAGCAGAATGACGTATCAGAGATGAAAGCTGCAGAAAGCCACTTCTTTCCTGACTTTCCTGTGGAAAGAGTGAGGAAATGTCATTTTGGCTGGTCACACGTTTCTGAAGAATTTGATTTGTATTGGTTAGTTTGTCTCCTTTTGATATTACCTGCGTATTTTTAATTGCTTTGCAGCAGTCGTCAGAACTGCAGTATCCTTGATGAGTGTCTTTCCTTCACTGACCTAAGCATTAAACACTCTGTCTTTTGTATACCAGACTGCAGGCTGCATCAGAATACGTGTATTAGTATCCTGATGTTGAAAACTGTACCTTCAGAACAGAGAAAAATCAAAGCTGCAAGGATTAATCAAGTAACTGAAACACCTGCCCCTCTTTTGCCTACAGAGGAACTTTAGAGAAGAAATAGTCTACCAAGCAAATCCCATATTTAATCACAAAGTTTTTAGGATAAATCAGTTTTGATCCATGAGCTAAGCTGAAAAACATTGGGAAATATTTTTATTTCTCCCAACTGAAATAATAATTGTTTCTTAAAAAAAAAAAAAAAGTCCATAAAGAAAACATCCCAAAGCCTAACAATAAAATATTAAAACTTCAACTTTATGTTTATTTTAAAGTATAAAATGAATCTTGAAAAGGCAACACTATTACAAATGGTTTAATTTTACACGTGTTAAGAAGAAAATATTATAAAATTAGAAATTTAGATTGTAGCATACATGTGTTCGTAACCTGATGTTGAAAATTGTACCCTCAGAATAGGGGAAAAAAAAAACTGCAGGGATTAATTGAGCAAGTGAAACACCTACCTCTGTTTCATCTTCAGACAAAATGTTATAAAGGCAATATTTTAAAAATTAGAAATGTAAATTTGCTTATCAGCACTGAAGACATTAATAAGTTCAGTGCAGATACCTCTCTATATATGGCCTATCCAAAGATGTGATATTTGAGAATATTTATTTTATTCAGATCTACCTATAGAATGAATTTAATAGTGACTGAAAGCTATAAATACCTCTAAAAATGTGTCAATAATCTAAATGTGACAATTATTTTAGGGGAATAAAATATGAACTTCTTTCCAATCTTTAAATAAACAACTTCACATCCTTATACTACTAAGGACACTATGGGCATCCATTGTTTCAGTTGTGCTTTGCAGTCCTGTGGTTTGTGTTTTTACAGCATCACTACGGCTGACTATGAGCATGACTCAGAACACTTCTGAGTATAGTATGACTACACCTGTGTAAGTGGTTATCCAAATGTTTAAAATCAGTTTGATTAACCTTTTGTATCTTGTCATTTCTAGTTTACCTACTTGTAAGAGTGGGCGACATTGACTTATCTGTGAGATGAAAGAATGCAACTTCAGAGCCCCAGACAACATGTATCTCTGAAAGAGACAAGGAACCTCAATGCCTTTGTTATTCAGATCACTGACAGCAATCCTCACCCAGCTATTGTCAGAAGAACATTTCTCAATGGTGTTTGAAAAAATTCTATGTGTACCATATATTTTATCACACACAAGTCTGACAGCTTGCATGATGGTGGTGTTCCAATGTGGGGTTGGTTCTGAGGTCTCCATCATTGAAAAATACACATATCCAAGCCTTTTGCAAGATTCAAAGGAAAGTAATTTTCATAAGTACCTGGAGTTTTTTTGAGGCTGGAAGTTCTGGTATTTGTAGAATTGTTTGAAATTATGCTTTTTGAACAAACTTCTGGATGAATGTATTCTTCCATAAAACCCCATGAGGATTTTCTTTCATAGAACATACAGGAGAGTTCCCAGGTCTCCCTCTCCTCCAAGACAGGGAGTTGGGAGTAAAGGACACTCCTACTCATATGTGGTAACCAGGATACTCATAAAAGTGAAAGTTCCTAAACAAGTATCAATGTGAATATTATTTTACAGATATTTAAATCAAGGGTGACATATTTTTACTTTCTTGCTATTGCCATAATTTGTCTTTTTTTTTTTCCCCCACTCCTCTTCATTAACTAATTTAGAGAGGTGTTAAAAGCTTTTTATAAAAGAAGCATGTGTCATATCACTTGGATGTTAATGCTGAATTTCCTCCAGAATCTAATATAACAACTGCAATTTTAGCTCTTCATTACCTGAATAGATCACAAGCTTGTCCTTCAGCCATCATGGCATTTGCACGTTTGAAACACATATGTTGAAAGAGATCTCAGAATATCCACAACGAGCAAAAAAGCTTGATCGAAGAAGTGGGTGGTATCTTACTCACTGAGGTGTTAAGGGCACATAATCAATAGGGCATGGAGGAAGGAGGTCAATTTTATTTCCTAAATTATCTCGTTAATTTATATGTGAATCAGACATTCATTAGCATTTAAATACTTTTTGACACTCCCCTATTTCTATGAGATTCTGACACAATTTCATTGAATATCTTTTTATAACCTGAATCTAGAAAATTATTTTAACCATTTCTACACATTCTGTCAGTGGTGGGCGAATTGTCAGGGTTTTAGAGTTTGCTTTTATTTAAACATTCAAATTTACACATTTCCGATGAGCTGAAGGCTTGGTCTGGGCCTGAACAAAACATTTGCTGTTACACTTTTTTAGAGGCAGTGGAGGAACTCTCTGAAGCAGATAGTGTGAAACTTTCTATAATAATAGCTGCTGCAAGCAACTTTCAAGCAGAAAAGGCAGAAAAATTATGGAGGAAAATACAATACTGTGTCTACCTTAAAGGCTGAAAGCTGTAGGGAATGTTTCAACTCCCCAGAGGTCAGGAGGGAAACTTCTTGTAGCCTTAAAATGTCTGTTTCTAGATACTAGAATCATAGAATCTGCCAGGGTTGGAAGGGACCACAAAGATCATCTAGTTCCAACCCCCCTGACATGGGCAGGGACACCCTACCTTAGATTAGGCTGGACAGAGCCTCATCCAGACTGGCCTTAAGCACCTCCAGGGATGGGGCCTCAACCACTTCCCATTCCAGGCTCTCACCACTCATGGTGAAAAACTTCCTTCTCACATCCAATCTGAATCTCTCCAACCCCAGCTTTGCTCCGTTCCCCCTAGTCCTGTCACTATCTCATAGCCTAAAAAGTCTCTCCCCAGCTTTTCTGTAGGCCCCCTTCAGATACCAGAAGGGCTTAGTGGATAAGGTCACCTCAGAGCCTTCTCTTCTCCAGACTGAACAGCCCCAATTCTTTCAGTCTGTCTTCATGGCAGAGGTGCTGCAGCCCTCTGAGCATCCTCGTGGCCCTTCTCTGGACATGCTCCAGCATGTCCACATCCCTCTTGTAATAGGGGCTCCAGAACTGGATGCAGTACTCCAGGTGGGGTCTCACCAGGGTGGAGTAGAGAGGGAGAATAACCTCCCTTGCCCTGCTGGCCACAGTTCTCCTGATGCAGCCCAGCATCTGGTTGGCTTTCTGGGCTGCAAGTGCACACTGCTGGCTCATGTTAAGCTTCTCGTCCATCAGCATCCCCAAGTCCCTCTCATCAGGGCTGCTGTCCAGCCAGTATTTGTGCTTAGATTCAAATGGTGAAACCACTCTTTTTGCTGATTTAAATTTTATTGAACGATCTGATAGAAAAAGTAGAAAACCAGTAAAGTCACAGACAGGAAGATGGTGAGTTGAATCCTTGCATCTCGATTGAGTCTTACAGGCTGGACCTGATCCCTACTTGAAAACAGTCTACCTTTAATCACCTGGAGTACTGCGTCTCACCTCACTTGGAGTACTTCGTCCGGCTCTGGTGCTCTCAACACAGGAAAGACATGGACCTGATGGAGCGGGTCCAGAGGAGGGCCACAAAAATCATTACAGGACTGGAGCAACTCTGCTGCAAGGACAGGCTGAGGGAGCTGGGGTTGATCAGCCTGGAGAAGAGAAGGTATTGGGCAAACCTTATATAGCAGCCATTGGGTTCTTGAAAGAGGCCTACAAGAAGGCTGCAGAGGGACTATTTCCAAAGGCCTGCAGTGATAGGGTGAGGGACAATGGTTTAAAATGAGAGAAGAGGAGATTTAGATTGGATGTTAGAAAAAAGTTCCTGACCACAAATACTGAACAGGTTGCCCAGATAGGTAGTTGAGATATCTCCTTCTCTGGAGAGAATTAAGATGAGGCTTGACAAGTCTCTGGGCAACCTGATCTAGTGGAGAATATCCCTCTTGACTGCAGGGGCTTTGGACTAGATGGCCTTTGGAGGTCCCTGTTGCGATTATTAATTTTTATTACTGTTAATAATTGCGGGGGTTCCGGGAATAGTTCTCCCGGGTTCTTTGGGTGTTTGGTTGGCAAGAATAACTACACAAACTCACTTAAAACACCAAATTAAACAGTTTAAACAGTCAGAACTTAGGAAACAGAGAGCCTAATAACAAAAGCAATCCTGCCTGTGGGTAAAAATACTCAGGAAGCGCGTGCTGGATACAGAGCTTTTCCGAGAAAGAGGAAAGAAGAAGCTTGCCCTGAGTAAAGAGGAAAAGAGAAGTTTGACTTTGCCACCTTTGCAATAAGCTGTGCTGCCACTGCTCGCTGCAAAACACTTGGCCCCTGCTGGACTGGGTGCGGAGACGTGTGCTCCTCACGGTGGTGGTGGAGAGAGAGAGGAGAGGCTAACGGCCGTTGCACCCCCTTAAATACCTCATAGGAAAGCGTGGAAGTGACCAATAGGCACTTAGCATCCATTGTCTGTCCAATTGGTTCAAAAGTCCCCTGCCCAGGGGTGGGTTCTAACACCCTAAGAGACAGCACAGATCACCTGACTCGTGCGCGTGACCTGTGCATGTGGCCCAAGACTTCCTGGTTCCAGAACCACGCGGTGTGCCCCTGCAACCCACCTCTGGACCTTACAACGGAAGGGAGAGGGGAACCTCTGGAAGTGAACCAACTCTGGGTAGTAATTATGCCCATACCAGGACAGTCCCTTCCAGCCAAAACTGTTGCATGAGTCTGTGAAATCAAGGAAGCTTCTCTGGGTATCCTACTAGTAGCTGAGCAGAGGTAGTGCTGTGCCAGGTGCCTTGTTTATATCTGAGTGAGAAAAAACCAACCATTTTAATGATAATCTGGTATCTCTTAATTTTATTTCAGCCTGTTGAATTGCAAACTGCCTACAAACATGAATGCCTACTCAAAACCGCATCTAAATACACTTGAAGCTGTCTGTCAGGGTCAGTCCATGACTCCTAGCACTTGTTTTTCATGAGTCTGCTAACACTTTGCCGTATTTAGAATCAGCTGGGTTGTATACAAGGAGAGCTAAAACAAAGTGCAAGGAGCATATTCCTTTGTTTTATAAGGAAGGACAAAGGAAACAACTACATGATAACAGACCTTGAATTATGTTAGCTGAAACACCTGAGAAAGACTTCAGCACCTTTCCTCCCATCCCACTTCTGCCCTTCTGCCTCGTTACACCTGTGTGAAAAAAGGATTCTTGTTTTCCTGACCTTTTGAGGTCAACCCAAAATTTATTCTCTTTTCTTTGCGAATCAAGAGGGTTTAAAAAAATGGAACTCTAGCTTAAACAAAACATTAAACTTGACAGAGAGCAAAACATTTTGTTTTCAAGCCTCCTCCTTTTAAAAACATGTCATATTGCAAAGTATTTTGAATTTGGAAAAAAAAAATCAAAGCTTGATTTTGCTTCTTTCCAATCTCAGACCTACATGACTTTTTTTCTTTTTCCCAGTTGTCTAAAATTTAAGAATTTTGTGAAATCTATGCACATTTCTGAAATCATTTTAGTGTTCTCACAATTGTGTTTTTCTTTGAAAGAAATCCAACATATTGACCACAGGTTGCATTTACTCTTGGTCCACTTATCTGTGCTTCTATAGATACTGTTTCTGACTGATCCACTAACTGGAGTTATTTACTAAAGAGGGCACTCTTCTCCACCCCCAGCTCCTATTATTTAATTTTTGTTTGTTTGTTGTTGTTTTTTTTTTTTAGAAAAATACACCAAACCCTTTCATTTCTGAGAACATCAGAAGAAAACCATAAAGTCTCTGTTCCAAAGTAATAGGAAACTTTTGGTCCATCTTCTACACTTCGTTTCCACTAACTGAAATGTTTTGATACTGAAGTTCCTGCAGTATCTTGGTGGATTTCTGCTCTATGACCTTGTCTTCAGAGAGTCCCAGAACTGTCTGCCTACAGAACAGAAAGATTTTATCAAAGCGGGCAACTGAATCACATTAACTTATTTTGAAATCCCCAGTATAAGAACACAAATACAATGTAGACAATGTAAACCAGTATTAAATATTTACATTTTTAAAAGGATAAAAGCTTTCCCCTCTACTATCTATAAATAAGAGCTACCTAGTACTTGCTTCCAAGCCCACTACTAGGATTTATTTGTTTCCTGAGGTTCAAATGAAGCCTTCCTTGCCCATTTTCTTCAAGTGTAGAGCTGTGCATGCCAGTCCAGGATTTTCTATCATACTTATTAGTTTTCTATGAAGCAGCTGTTACCTCTTCCTGAGCAGCAAGCAGGTTGCCAGACAGCCTGAGGGGCTAACCATCTGACAGCCATATTTTGTTCTCAGTCAGCCCATGACTCACATTTCCAGGGGAATACAGTGCTAAGTAGGTTTTGCCTTCTTTTGTGCACATGACAGATGCAATTTCACTTCCTACTGCAGCTGGACTACTAGTATGATTGCATTACTTTTTTTTTAACAAACCCCTCAAAAAATATTTGGCTATATTGGTAAAATATGCTCATGAAACATTACACAAATAATATTACTTTCTGGAACCTTAAAATGAGATCAGTTATTCACAGCCAGTTTAATTCAGAAATGAATAAAAATGAATGTGAAGGAGCTTCTTAGTGAGGACTTTGAGTGGAATGCCTTATGGTAAGACCCTCCTGGCAGGAAAAAAATGTAAGGTATTATTTGTATTCTAATTTTGCCATGTGCCCCAACATGATTGTGCTAGGCATGGTGTGAATGCTGTCAGTTACTTGTTCTCTAGAGCAGCTTACAGCAGTGGTAAGAAAAGCATGGTGGGAAGCAGGCTGGAAGAGCGAAGGGATGTGCTAAGGGGCAGTCAGCAATGCCAAGTGTAACCATCGAGCACTTGATTCACTTGCCTCATGCTGACAGCCCAGAAAAATTCTTCTATTTCAGCAAAGAAGAATAGAAAATTAAATCCCTGACAATCCTGAGGACAAGGTAATTGAAATCTGTGAAGAAACCAGCAGAAACCACTTCTTTACTCTTACAATTGTAAAGATTTTTTTTTTCCACACTCACAGTTTTGTGCAAGATCCTCAGTTCTTTTCAGTACTTCAGACTGATCACACTAATTTATTCTTCTTAGAAAGAATTTTTACATCTTCCTTCCTTCCTTCCTTCCTTCCTTCCTTCCTTCCTTCCTTCCTTCCTTCCTTCCGTCCTCTCTTTCACCCTTCCTCTTTTTCTCCCTTCCTTCTTTCCTTCAAAAATTGTGTTAATTAGGAAACATAAGGAACGCTTAATAATGACTGCTGTTTTAATGCAAGTTCACATGTACAGGTCCACCGTGCTTTTGAGTCTCTCTCACTCTCCCACTCTGTCAGAAGAATGAGTGAGCTTATTCAGAGTGTAGGTGTAGAAAAATACCACGCCAGCTGTACATTTGAACCTCAAGTGGTTCTCCTGAGGATAGGCAAAGCAGATAGATACTTAGAAAACAGGCACTTTACTTCCTGTTTAACAATCTTCTTTGAGCAGTCACCCATTCTCAGCACTTTTTTTGACTTATTATTAATACATATATTGTAAAATATTGAATGTCTCTTTCTTTACCTGCTCAGATGTAATTTCCAACACTCCTTTTCACTTCAGACAATGATTCATGGACCATAAATTTATAACATTGGATATGGCATTATGTTTAGCAACAGAGTTTTAAAATATGAATGCATTGTCTTTTGCACCAAAATCTGAAGTTCTGATCAAAATCTTAATTTCTTTTTTCAGCTCATCGAAAACATAACCTTTCACTAACACTGGATAACACTTGTTTGGAATCTCTAGAGAATGTTTTTATGGTCGGTGTTCAATAAACCCAGTCCAGTGGCTACGCAAACAATTTTGCTAGTATAAAACTAGGTATGCCTGCAGGATAGGATGTGAAATGACCCTAATGATAGTCTCTTCTTAGGGAAAGAGGATTAAATAGTCCTCTACTGGGACTATTTCCTAAGAAAAACAAGCTTCCTTAGTAACAAGCTCAAAGAGCTGGTAAACCCAAACCATGGGCTGTTAGTTAACAATTATGTTTCACTGTCCACAAGTTGAATATAAAAGATCCCATTTCAAAGACAGTGTTGAGGTCCATTGATTTTAGTACAATTCATCCCAGGATATCTGGATCTCCTGAAGAGTTCCTGTAAACAGCACTGAAATAAACTGTTTAAAATAGGAGGCAGCAGGGCCTGGTGGTATTGAATAGTGATATTTAAAAAGCAAACTATAAAACAAAGTGTAAACAGTGTCACAAGCGACCCAGAAATCAAAAGTCTGAGCCCAAATTCCTCGATACTTCAATGCTATTCACCATAACCTATTGATGTGCCCACAGTGTCAGAAATCTGCTTACAGTATTATATCTAGAAAAGAAGAAATAGCTAAAGATTCCCATGTTTATTTTTGCCAGAAATTGCTTACATTAAAAAAAAAGAGAAAAAAAAGAACCAACCAACCAAAAAACAAACAAACAAACAAACAAACAACCCCCCCCCCAAAAAAACCAAAAAACCAAAACCAAAACACCTGTCCAGCAACTCTGATATTCGCTCTTCAGGTTTTCTCTCCTAATTTTTATTTCTCCCTCTCCTTTCAAAATGCAGGTGATATGAATTTGCTAAGGCAAAATCACACACACACATACAAAACCCAACAAAGGACAAAGAATAAACCTCATTTTATTTTTTGGTTGGCTGTTTGGATTTTTAGATTTCTTTCTTGCTACTTAGTGTCATATGCTGTCATAATCCAGCATTTCCAGGAAGATCCAATAAATCCGAATTTTGTCATCTTGATCACGTTGTCTATGATGTAATGATAACACTGGCAGTCTGTAATATATGATACTGAGAGAATGCTTTGTACTTTCCCAGCAGCCTCTGTTATTAAATTCTTCCTAACATTTACAGTAGTTCAGCTGCTGAAAGAAAATGAATGAATCTTGTAATGCCTTAGAAATTAATAAAAATGAAAACCGAGAAAGACAAAAGCAGCAGCTGTGAGCTGTGGTCTCTGGGTTGCAGAGAACTCCCTAAGCATGGCATGCAGACTTGCCAGAAAAATCTCTTGTTCTCCTGGAGAGCTGATGTGTAGTCTGAGTTGGAAAACAGCCATGCAGGGAACCAAGCTAAGATGTGTTATGCTGTTGTGTGTCCAACCAATGCAGCTTCTGACTGAACAGCAAGGTTTTGCTGTGGAACATTCTGTAGCTGTGAAGAAGCGTCTGACAAATATCCTAGCAGCCGCTTCATTGTATTTACCTATCATCTATGCAAGCTGCCTCCCTCAAGTCCCCATAGTAATCAGAAGAAAGAAATTCTAAGACACGGAGAAAGTCTTTCAATGATCTCCATCCATCATAGTTGTAAACAGGCTTTATTAAGCTAATAGATGAGGCTAAAAGTCTACCACCTGGCAGGACCATATTACTTTCACTGCTCAGCAAAACGCTCAGCACTGTAAACTGAGTGATCAGCACATTAGTGAGAAAAAAGATGCAAATGTCCTTACAGCTCAAGTGGAAGCGACTGTGGGTTAGTGCCTTTTTTTTTCCCTGTAGGATAGGCACCATCTGAATATATACATTGGCATGTAAATACATTCATGACATTATTATAATTGTATTCCATGACTGTTTGTCTGGAAGTGCTGAACACAGTATTTTAAATACTCATTAAAAAGAAGATACAACAGCTGTGCCTCTTGTTTGGTAGTTCCTGCTCTGGGAAACCCTGCTTTGAGCAAAGCAGATAGGCAATTGTAATGAAATTCTGAGACAGGTTCCCCACACTCCCTTCATCAGGCTGTGCAGCAGAGCAAAACAGGCCTCTTTGAAGTACTCCAAAGTATAAAACACAAAAATATTCCCTGACAAAGAGCAGAAGAGAATGACCCCATGACTTTGTCTTTGTCTATAAAGACAAGAAAATATTTTCTGGAGTCTCATTCCCCTTGCCAATTTATATTGCTGCAGCTGGAGCTGCCCACTCTGCTCTGAACGCTTGCACAATTACACAGAGGCTGTGAATTTCAGACAAAGGAATTAAATCTGAATTTCTGCAATTAACATCTTATCTCCTGTCCCTTTCAATAAAATAGCATGCTTCGTTGCCATCTCTTACATTTCTTTTAAAAACAGTTATAACAAAACTTCTTAAATTCAATTAAAGGAAATGTGTAACTGGACAAAACAGAGTTTGTTGGTTTGTGGTTGTTTTCCTTTTCTTTCTTTTTTTTTTTTTTTTTTTCTCTTTTCTCTTGGGAATATTGTTCCTTATTCCTCTCCATCCCTCCTTAACTTAAGGTTAGACTGAACTTAAATTTGTCTGATTTGTCTTAGTCAAATGAGATTTGGAGCAAAGTGAAATATTTGTTTATCTGTTTCCCACAACTGCTCTTGAATCTCATATTCTGAGAGAATGTGATAAAGAGTGCTGGAAATTTGCAATGACAATAGGAATCAATAGAATCAGGTGATGACTGCCACAGTCCCCAGCAGTGCAAGCAATTTCACTTTGACAGGAACAGATTTGAAATTATTGTTGTTTTGACTCAGAAGTAAGGGTACTACGAAGTCACTGGCTACTGCCTGCAGAAATCAAAATTCCTATTCATGAGACTTGGCTGTCCAAGGGGACTTGCTCTTTGTTTTCTTTGTTTATAACAATAAATATTTGGAATTACCCACTTATATTCTCTCTTCATTGTGTAATGGTGCTTTATGTGTCTTGTATTTAGTTCTTCATTTCCTTGATTGTAGTCAAGAGAGCTGCATGGATAAAGAGAAATTTTGTAACAACTATAAGTACATATATANGGAAGTACTTGGGAGAAGTAGAGAGGCAGGAACATAAACATCCCAAGCTGTGAGAAGCAAACAGTTTGGTCATTCTCCCCAGGACACAGTAAATAAGTATTTAATGCAAAACAGAAACAGACTCAAGTGGAGGATCAAACACATATGAATATGTCCAGTGAGATGGTGGTGATGCATTTTTTGAAGAAATCTTTCAGTCTTCTGGCTGAATCATAGAATATCTTAGGTTGGAAGAGACCTCAAAGATCATCCAGTTGCAACCCCCCGCCATAGGCAGGGACACCTCCCTAGAACAGGTCGCTCAAGGCCTCATCCAACCTGTCCTTGAACCCCTCCAGGGAGGCAGCAGCCACAACCTTGCTGGGCAACCCATTCCAGTGTCTCACCACCCTCACTGTAAAGAACTTCCTCCTAACATCCTGGTTTAAATCTCCCCCCTCCCCACCCAGCTTAAACCCATTAACCCTTGTCCTGTCATTAAAAGACCTTATGAATAGTCCAGCCCTCCTGTAGGGCCCCTTCAGATATTGGAAGGCTACTATGAGGTCTCCTCAAAGCCTTCTCTTCTCCAGGCTGAAAAGCCCCAACTCTCTCAGCCTGTCCTCATAGCAAAGGTGCTCCAGCCCTCTGATCATCTTCATGGTCCTCCTCTGGACTGGCTCCAACAGTTCTATGTCCTTCTTGTGCTGAGGGCTCCAGAACTGCACACAGTACTCCAGGTGGTGTTTGAGGAGAGCAGAGTAAAGGGGGAGAATCACCTCCCTTGCCCTGCTGGCAACGCTTCTCTTAATGCAGGCTTGATTTAGGAACATTTGTGTTAGGTAAGCATGTAAGAGTTATCCTAATTGCACTTTTCCAATTACCACACTGCACTAGACTTTACAGTTATTTTCCACTTTTATCTGCCATATATTCTGGAAGCTTCTGAACTAAAAGGTGAAGAAAAGTAAGTGCTTTCCTTTCTTCTCAAACACCTTGGCCTAGACACATTTTCCCCCATGCATGCTGAAAGCTCCACTCTTACTCATACATAGCTTTTATTGCAATGTTCTTTCTCTAGTAATACTATTTCTGTGCCAAAGTGCAGGCTTCTTTAGGCAGTACCACACTGAGATAATACCTATCCTTGACAAAATGCTCTTCTCACAGGCTGTTGTTAATTGCCTGTGATGACAAGTATCTTGTTACAAAGCCATGGTGGACCATGGATAGAAGAAAATAAACCTCTTTTGGATCGGAAGGAATATTTTATGCTGGGTTAACAGGCAGAATTTCAGTTGTTATTTTCAACCTGCGTAGAGCACACATAGATACCAAAAAGGGTCCTCAAAATAATGCTTATTTTTTCAAGCTATGTACATATGGTTGAAGGTACACCTTCGGTGCTGAGGTTGAAAAAATCTGAGACAAAGTTCCATCAGGTAAACTAAAAGCAAAGAAGCTCAGACTACAAAAAATCCAAACTAGAAAAAAGTTGTATGACTAATGAATATGACCAGCAGTTCAAAATATCTAATGTGTAGTTATTATTTTTAAACAGAGAAAGATTTAAATGTTTCATTAAATACAGAGAATTGGTTGTCATTCTGACCAAGCTTTCATCTAGGCCATATCTCTGATATCTCTGGAAGTACCTGCTCCTAGGTACTTACTTGACTCCTCTATCATCACAGCCTATGTGTACCTTGCAAACACTAACGAGCATTTAAATTATTCTCCCTAAGTTATGGGGTCTCTGAACTGTCTGCAGCATTTTTGTCACTGCCTTCATCCTCATGTTATTTGCTGGTCAAAGGTTTTTGAACCTATATTTTCTTTCTTTTTTTTTTCTATCCCCAATCCCCAAGCTTGAGTCCTTGTTCAAGACTTTAATTAATATGGGATTCAGAATACAATGTCTGCTCTAGTCTCCTCATAGACTGACCTCACAAAATGCTAAATCAGAAGTGAACTCATTAGCATTCAGAACCACCTCAGATGAACAAAGGAGGAACATTAGAGAAAATAAAGGGAAAGATATTAAAAGAGGAGCATTGTGGGGAGGAGATGGAAGAAAATAATTTCTTAAGTGGATTGAAGAGAAGGAGTAGGTGAAGGAGGCCACTCTGTCAGAACATCTTTGCGATGATCTGTCATTAGGCAGACAGAACGAGACTGCTTGTGAAAACTTTTCCTTTCAGTCTGAATGCAAGAATCCATTGAGAAGTATATTTTAAAAGGGTGAAAAGCATACACAAAAAAGGCATGTAGCTGATGCCATAATCTTAATGGACACACAATGAGCTGGCATGCCTTTCTTCAGCATAACATCACCAATGTTTTCAATCTGTTTTACTTTTTCCCTAATGGTATTTTCTTCTTTTTTTTTCCTTAAGTAAACAGCTTCACAGCCTTTCACTTCACTGACTTGTTATAACAGTAGCCATCATTAAATAGTTTGGTAGCTCTACTTAGTGTAATACCTGTGATGTTCTTAGGAACGTCTGGGATACACAAGTAGCCTTGATTTTGGTTACTTGCCTGTGAGAGAAGAGTGTGAGAAGTGAATTGACAAAATTAATACCTTGTGATATGAAACAAGTAATTTAATTAGTGGCTAATGACTGATTTATGTTGTTTGGTCAAGAGAATATTGCAGGAGGACATTGTACACAAAGTATTGTACTCCAGCTAAGTTAAGGATTGGAATAATTTTAAAAACAAACCAACTTAGTTGCTAAGATATTTATCAAGGAGATGATGGGAAGCCTGAATTCCAGATTCCTGCTCTCAGAATTATATTTTACTTTTACCTCATGAAAGTCTAAACACAAACATGCATAAACAGTGCTGGGAACAGTTAGCAGAGTTCAGGACTCTCCTTCTGACCTAAAGGTTACATTAGGCCATGTGTACAGAGTGTTGGTTGGGCTTTTTTGTTTGCTTGGTTGGTTTTTTTCTTCTTCTTTCCATCCTGTTCCTATGAATTTTACTGTATTTATTAGTCCATAGGTCAAATTTCAGCAGGAGGGGTGGAAGGTGACATACTGGAGCCATATGGTGCTTGAGAATTTTTAGGGAGGCAAATTGCATACATTTGAATCTCTTCAGTTGAAGAAAGACAGGAATCTGAAGTACTAATGTCTAATACCTAGCTCAGATTGTTGGCACCACAGGTTCATCTTGTTCTGATTTGAGTGAAAGTGGTGCTGGCTGCATAATTTGTATTTCCTTTAATATTTTAATTGCAATGGTTGTCATAAATCAAACAGAATGGGCTGGACCCATTCCTGTCAGCCTGCTGGAAAGTAATATGTCTTGTGTCCATACGGCAAAATCCACTTCGCCTCCTAGATTATGGCAATTTCAGCAATGCTACTTTATAAGAACACTGATGAGGTTATGCCATTGATTGCACTGCGCATCAACAATGGGCAATTTTAGCAATGATATACTAGTGTTCCTTGCATACTCATTGCTTGCTTCTATTGCTTTCATAGCAAAGATGAGCCATTTAGTGTGCACAGTGATCATCCAGACATGCTTTCTAGACCTGACCTTTGAGAGAACTGAAAGGTTGTTTCACCTAGATTTTAGCTACATGGATTTGGATTTGACCTACTTGCCTTGCTGTTCACAGCATGGGTATGGTTATGTGCAGAAGACAAACATGAAGATACTAATGAAATGATTGAGTCAAAATAAAGCAGTCAGATTAGCCTTCTTGTATATCAGGAAGACAATGAGTACTAGCTATTTTGCTTTTTCCAGGTGGGAATTTTGTTCTTAGATGTGCAATTTGATACAAATTTTATTTATGTGCCTGAGGTCTTCTTCATGTTTGACCTGTGGATGAATAGATTTCTAGAACTGTGTTCTAGTGGTAGCTCTAGCTTAGCAGTAGATGAATTTTCTGTCATTGTTAGAAAATTATTAATACATTGCTTACTAAGAAACTGAGGGAAAACAAAGGAACTTGAAAACTCTAATTGAAATAAAGAAAGTTGTCCCTTTATTACATCTTTAGAATATATATTTAGAAACTTCTCTAATAATTTATAACAGTGAATTAAGAAAGATTTAACATAGACTTGGATATCTATAAATTTTAAATTGTTTGATAAGAATGAACCTCTATGGGTGGATGCTTTATTCCCAGAGGAAAACCCTCAAGGAACCATTTGCAGTTTCTCTCTTGGGGCCAATTATGTAAAGGGCATCTACCCTGTGTTTCAGAGGCTACAATTATCAGTTGTCAAGCTTGCTCACACATTCAAAGGAAGCTCTGCACATGTGTTTGTGTTTATTTTCAGCTCTCATGAGGACATTAATTCAAAGAAGGGCTTACTGAATCACCGTTAAAGTTACATACCCTCAGCCTTCTTGTTCAGCAGATTGGCTTTGCAATTCTGTCACAGATATTTTAAGCCTCCTCAGTGGACAAAGCATATGATATACATTAATAATTGTCTGTGCTAGTCTGACAGACTCAAAAAGGACATAAGAAAAAGGACCAGCATGAATTAGGAGACTGAGAGAAAAAGGCACAACAGAGGTCTGTACTGATTTGGTCTCCTTGGAATGAATATAGCTGTCATCATCTCTTCTGAAGAAAATAGGCATTAAAACAGCTGGATGGCAATTATTTCTCAGAATCTTATTTATAGCAAAAGGAGATTTTATTTCTAAAGCACTGGGGATTTTTTTAAAAAGCATTTTGTTACAATTGTGTATTAGCTTTTGAAAAATCATAGGAAAGTGCCATAATTGCTAATTAGAAAGCAATTAAAGAGACATTAATGAAACTCTTACACTGGTCTTTTATGCAGAGAATTGATGAGATTTTTTTTCCTAAGCAGTCAAAGTTCCCACAAAAATTCATTAGCTGGTCTCTAACATGCATAATACAGTTAATGAACAGAACATACATGCCATTTATTCAACTACATCAACTTGTATTTACTTATTTTTTGAAAAAAGCTTCATGTTAAATGCAGTTATTATATGAACTGGAAAACTAATATATTTTTGGTGCAAATGAAAATTAAACTTTGGTAGAGATTGTCAGTTTGTTTCATAAATTCACTATCATTTAATAAATTCTTCATAATTTGACTTTTTTTTTTTTTTTTTCCTTTGGGAAAAAGCACTTTGGTTCATATTGCTGTGCAGAACAGCAAACCACATGAGCATAATGTTGTTTTCTGTCATTTCCTTTTCCAAACATGTGACAAATAGCCTGGTGACACTATACAACTAACAGATCTTGAGTATATTGTGACAACTGCAGTTGTGTGACCAGTTAGCTTAGTAGGTCAAACCTCAGATCCTGTAAATTATCACAGCAGTTTATGGGATTAAATTGCACCAGATATTGCTTCTTTTGTTTTCACCTCATTTGTGGTTATGCTGTGATTATTTTTCGTCACAGGTGCAAATAACTCAGATGTGATGTAGAAATTTATGATTAGTAATCAGAACTTGCATCGTATTTTTGCTCTCTGTGACAAACCTGAAAATTAATACTGTTTTAGAGGATATGGTACCTTTTTTTTTTGCTTTACAACAGTTTATTTGCAATAGAGTCACTTCCAAAAGGGGCTCTTAAGGGACTCAGACAGGAGTAAAGGATATCTCAACAGTACAACACAGTAACTTGTGCTATATTTATGAAAAGGATCTTTTTGATCATCACTCCGAGAGACACTGCTGGTTTGCAAAGCAGAAGTGATTAAAGGGAATGTAAAGCTTTGTAGAACTGGGGCCTGGAGAAAGAAGAAGGAGATTGGAGTAAACTGCTCAGGATTTGAAGGCAATATAAAGCAAACAAGAAATTGGAGGAATGTGGATCTGGTACCCTGATGGACAGGAGGTCAGCAGGTTCTTGTGGTTGCCTATGTCTTGGTTCAACCAGGATCTTTTATTACCAAATGACATGGTCACATGCTACATGCAGTGCCTTACCAGCACCTGCAGGAACGTGACCAGTATGGATGGAGGGATGCTGGTCCTGTTCTGCTAATCGTAGTGTAAGTCTATACATACATGAAGGCAATATGGCGCCCTCAGTAAATGGCCTTAGAGAAAGTCTATGAAGCAGCTGTCACCAAAGTCCTGTCCCTTGATGACTGCAGCCCTATTCCAGCTGTTGGGGTGCAAACCACTTCTCATTACACCCACAAAGAGGCCTACATGGCAACAGGTCCAGACCGGTGGAAGCCCCAGCTGCCATCTCGCAGACCCCATGATTAGCCCAGTATTCAGAGCCTAAGGTCCTCAGCAGCTGCATCCCAGACCTTTTACTATGTTCACCAGCTTACAGACCGTCAACCTATTTAATTTTAGCCAGCTTCTTTGTCCTCTTTCTGCTCTATTTTCTTATGCTTGTTTCCCCTTTATCTGCCTTGACCTCTACTTTTCCTTCCCTTTGATTCTTTCCCTTTCCCTAAACATCCTATAAAAAGTCTGGTGTATCCCACAACCCCCATAAAATATTTTATAACATAAAATTTACACAATCCCCAAACACCTTTGCCTTGTTTCCAAAACAGACTCCTATATCCTCATAGGAAATAATCTTGATTCTGCAAGTTATTCTGGTAAGGGATTTTTGGTTAACCATTTTGTTGGGTTTCACACCAAGGATGATGGTCTGAATGTTCTTCCTTGACTAGTTTTCAGAGTCGTTTGTGCCCAGTTCCATGTGTCCAGCTTGCACTGCCATTGTGCCAAGCCTCTGGGTTTGCAGTGCTCAGCCTCTAATCGTATAGCTTAGCACTGAACAGTTTGTTCCTTCCAGGCTTAAGTGGATACAAAAGGGCTGTGCCTACATGACAGGAAAATTAAATAGCAGAAAAAAGAAAATGGCATATATATAGGATTATCTATTCTTCTTATTTTAACCTTATTATATTTTGGAATTTTTTTTGGTTTGTTTTAGACATTTAAATCAAATGGAGATCCATAGATTTATAGAATGGCTTGAGTTGGAAGAGACTTTAAAGACCATTTAGTCCAACTCCTCTGTTACGGGCAGGGACAGTGCCTATTAGACCAGGTTACTGGGAGCCTCTTCCAGCCTGATCTTAAATACCTTCAGGAATGAGGTGTCCGCTACTTCTCTGGGCAACCCATTGCAGTGTCTCACCACCTTCACGGTAAAGAACTTCTTCCCAATGTCTATCACTACATGCCCTTTAAAAAAGTCCTTCTCCAGATTCCCTTCAGGTGCTGGAAGACTGCTGTAAGGTCTCCCTGGAGTCTTTGCTTCTCCACTCAGCTCCCTCAGCCTTTCCTTGTAGATGTGCTCCAGCCCTCTGATCATTTTTGTGGCTCTCCCCTGGACCCTCTCCAACAGATCCATGTCCTTCCTGTGCTGGGGGCTCCAGAGCTGGACAGAGTACTCCCAGTGGGGTCTCACAATAGCTGAATCACCTCCCTTGACCTGCTGACCATGCATCTTTTGATGGCTTTATGGGCTGCCAGTGCACACTGCCAGCTCATGTTAAGTGCTTCAGCAACCAGCACCCCCAAGTCCTTCTCTTCTTCAGAAAAGCTCTTTCATTTTGCATAATGTAATTATTACTATGAAAAAAAAAATCATTGGGATAGACAATGAGGATGTTAGGGTAATTACCTTGAAAGCCCAGATTTCTATCCCTATTCCTTTGAGTACACAATTATGTGTAAAAAAGCAAGATTCAGACTAGCAGACCTCAGGATCACTGCTAACAGGCATCCTTCAAGAAGGCAGAAATCAAATAAAACCAAGAATTAGTTCATGTGGTAGGCCTTGTTTGCTCAAACTGTTACTGTTCTGGGTACAAATCACAGAGTCATAGAATGTTTTGCAGTGGAAGGGACCTTTAAAGGTCACTTAGTCCAATGCTTTGCAATGAACTGGGACATCTTTAACTAGATCAGGCTGCTTTAGGGCCTTGCCCAATCTGACCACATTGCTATTATTTTGCTAGCTGTTGTACAACACAAAGTATGAATCACTGATGTTTATTTCTTGTTGTGTGCTGATCAGGATAGATTTAATCCAAGAATTCTACTAGCGATTTCAAAATAGCTTTTGAGACTGTCAGTGATTAACAGACCAGTGCACGGTCAAGGGCAGAAATATAGATACCAACAGGGTCTTTAATTTTGTTAAATGTACTTCTGAATGTTTGGGGATAGACAAAGAGTAATTCTTAAAACTCTCCTGTCCCATGAAATGTGAGAGTCATCTCATCACGTGGCTCCACTTACCAAAGCCCATCATTTTAATGTTCTGGTGGGACTATGGGTAGCCAAAGCTGGTGGCACTGTAGTAAATAGCACTAATGAATCAAGGAAAAAAAGAAAGCATTTATAAAGTAAAATTATATTCCCAAAAAGCAGCTATTTTTATATCAGTGTCGTAGAGATATGCAGGCATACCCTGAATATGATATAGAGTAAAAACAACTAAGATAACTTCTAAATATCTTGCTTCAGTTCCAGCAGATGTCTAAATGCTTTAGACAGTTTCTTGTATAACCTTGCCCTGTGCAGCATTACATCTTAAACTGTTGTGCAGGAAGTCTCCATTTCCCACAAAACTTGAATTATCTTTGTTTCTATTTGAAGTCACTGTAGCACACATATGTTTTGCGCTTTTTTTTTTGTTTTTTTTTTAAGCTGGATCAAACGATGCCTGAACAATTCCAAACTCAGCACAGGTCAAGAGAAACAGCATGGGTAAAAATATTACAAGCCCTGGAAACACATACATTTGACTCTGAAAGGTGTGACTTCAAAGTCCATCTGGTGAATCAACTCCGTTCTTAAGGTTAGTGAACTCTGTTAGCTCAATTTCTCACTGTTAACAGAAAGTAAAAAGTGTGTGAAATGAAGCTGCTAAGAAATAAGACCTAGTGGATTCAAAGTTTCACCTCAAGATTTCTACTGCTGAGAGAATGGTTAAGATTTTCAGCAGTGACTGCTAATCCCAAATGCTGTGGATTTGAGTATGACTATTTATTGATGTTTGCTCTTTACAGGAAGCACTGCCAACTTGATTTATAATGGTTTGGTTTCTTTAAGAGATGATGAGATAGCAACACTGTTTTCTGTCATTATTTTCTTTTCCATTAGTATTGTGTCCACGCAGAGGTAAAGTTGCCATTGCTTTTGCAGTTTGATCTGCACAACTGCAATTCTGTATCATGAGGGTTGTGGAGCACTGGAACAGGTTGCCCAGGGAGGTAGCTGAGGCCCCATCCCTGGAGATACTAAAGATGAGGCTTGACAAGTGCTCTGAGCAACCTGATCTAGTAGAGGATGTTCCTGCTCACTGCAGAGGGGGTTGGATTAGATGACCTTTAGAGGTTCCTTGCAACCCAAACCATTCTATGATTATATGGATTATATGAAGGTGTGTGCTATTAGCTATGTTCATCAGATGTCTGGATATCTCTTCTAATACCATTTAATGGCCAGAGAGTACCATTGACCACTAAGCAGAGTTATCTATTGATTTCATTAGACTGTCTACTGGAAAATCAATGTGGCCCAGATTTCACTGCAAAAAGTCTCCAGCCCATTTGATTTAGAATATTACTGACTTTGTAACACAAACTACACATCAGGGTATTTTGTGTGCCTTCTCACTGTGAATTAGGTAAATGTGAAAGCCATTAGCATCCCAGTATGGAAAATAATAAACACATAGCAGGAATCTAATTTGCTTTCTCCTTCTGACTTACACACTGGTGTAAACTGGGTATAAAATGCTACTATTCTGGTCTGGTTTTGTTTTAGTTTTTTGGATTTTTTTTAATTCATTGTTTATAGTATAAATGACTTGGGGGTGTGTAGACCAAGGGTTAACTGAGAAATTCTATTTGAGGTTTCATGTTATTTCTGCATTAGTTTTGTAAAGGAAATAGCATTCTGTAATGTACTCCAGCTGTATCATTCTTTTTACACTTTAGTAGTGGTGATACCAAAAATCAGCTCCAAAGATTTTTTTTTTTAATATGATCTTGACATAGTTCAACACCTAAAAAAGAGTGATGGTCCCACATTGAAGGCATTTGCCCATCATTTCCATAGCCAAAAGATTCCCTTGTTTTGTGCAAATTGTGCAATGACACTGAAGCATTACAAAGCACTATCCCACAGAAGTGCTAGGCTACTTCTGTTTGAGCTGGTGTTTTGAGACTGATAGAGATGGGAGGTTGAACCCTGGAAGTTTCGTGACATCTTTATAGGCCATGTGTACCAATTACCCATAGATCTTGCCGTGCTTAAATGTCACTGCACAGCCAAACATCATTTCAGCAGTCTGAGCTTCACTTTCCCATCTGTGAAATGGAATTAATAAGACTTTTTGATCTGACAGTAGTACCATGAGGAGACACATTTAAGAATGTAAGTTACCCATATACCAAGATAATAAAGGTGGTGGAAATCCTCAGAATATTTAACTAAGTTAATTAGTTATGTTAATTTGATAAATCAATTCAACATGGAATACAGAGTCTTGAAACTTTCCTACACAGGGGTTTTAGTCTGGCTCTGTTGTGTAATGAAGACACTTAATTGCATTCTTGTCTTGTACTTTGCTGATGAATAAATGACTCCTAGTTCTGTTTTCAGGGCCTGAACTTCAATCTGCCAACAATTTATTTTTTTGACAGACTACCTTGGCTTTTATAATGCAGACTTGGACTCTCTCCCAACCATTGCAGTCTGACACTGGAGTTGGATTGTTTTGTTTTGTTTTGCTTTGCTTTAATACTAAAAATAATGCTACTTTCCTGCTATGCCAGTGTGGGGTAGGAATCAACTACTAACGGGTTTTCCTTTGCATTCCAGTGATGCAAGGCAAAACTTATTGGACTGAAGTCCTAGAGGTAAATTCTGGCACACAAACTTTTGAATTGCTAAAAAACAAAACAGAACAAAACAAAAAAACCCCAAACAAACAGAGAAACCCACAAAATAAAACAAAACCCAGAATGTGATGTACCTCCTTCAGGCTGTGCTTTTCTCTCTCCCAAGTAGAAAGGACAATTGGGTGTGAGAGACTGAGTGCAAGAAGGAAGATCCTCTGTTACCATGTGTAGCACAGGAACTCTGCAGACCTAACAGCCTGCTATGAATAAAAATTGTGGAGTCATTCCTATTTCAGATATGCTTAAGCATGACTTACTTGTTTTGTTCAACTGTAACTCCTTATTGGTTTTTGAAATTTGCTTACCAGAAACGATTGGCAAAACAGAGAAGGCAAATACAGTTTTTCAAGAGCTTGTGAGAAAAGTAAAGACAAACAGAGTCAGGGAGAAAAGAAAGGAAGTGAAATAAGGTGACGACAGAAGGGAAGAAGTGTTTGGAGTGGAGAGATTGGTGCTAGAAATGGTATATACACCTCCCTTTTCCATAGGATATTCAAGCTGAGTAGGATTGTTTCTTGTTGCACTCAACAGAGCAAGAAAAGGCAACTTTGACCAATGTAACTTGGGCAATCGGCAGACTACATCTTCTATGGTCTTTTTACACAGAATTCCAATCATTCAAAAAGCAGTGAAGAGCAACTCAGCTCTGCAGACATTGTCACAACACATGGTGAAATTTGTTCATGGCAGTAGGCAAACGCCAAAGGTGATGCATGGTTCTACTCTTTGATGCTACTAATTAGTCAGTCAGTTATTTAAAAATCAGCCTCTAGCAAAATATTTTAGATGTCTGTATCAATGCTGGAGACTTCTTCAGAATCAGTCTCAGACAATGAATAAGTAAACTTAGCCTGAGGCTGAAAAGGGCAACATATTTTCTTAATTTCATACTCAGTACTGGGTAACAATTACTTTTTGCACTCTTGAGTAAGACTGGTGATGTTGCCTTTTTGATAGACATATTTCAATCATCTCATCAGACTTCTTTGTAAGGACGGGTGTAAATAAAGGCCTGCTAATGGCCTGTCCTACATCTACATGCCTGTCCTACCAGTATGCTTCTGATGTTACTGGAAATTCTTCTCTATTTTGTAGAGATGAAGGTAGGTAAGGTCAGGAGTGTGTATCGTTCTAAGCAGAACACTGGCTAAAGATCTCTCCAGTCTACAGGAAGAACCTACATAATGCCTTTCAAAAGGGAAACTGCAATTTTTTTCCCAATTTTTAAAGTCTTTTAAGGCTTCTCATGAGATGTATGAATTTCCTAATGGTGAAGCCAATGGTAGGCATCACTGAATTGCCCTCAGAAACATCAATGCATTTGGTATAACCTAGAAGAAAAAAAGTCAAAGTGAAAATACAAAAAAATCCATTAAAATCAGGGGTATTAGAAATTAATCCATATGATTGAAATCATGATTTTCTCTCAATAACAGGTGAAATTTCTTCATCATAGGAACCACTAACTATCAATAACACTCCTTTTTATTTGCTGGATAAGTTTCAGAAAGTGAATGATAGCCCGCAAATCTTTGCATGTAAATATGTGTGAAATTTACAGTGATTGACTCAACTTATATTTAATTTTATTAGTTTTCAGCTTATTTTTTCTGCTGTGTTTAAAGATCTCTATGTCCCTCTATCCTTCCTAAAATAAAGGCATGTTTGGCATAAAACATAAATCTATTTCATATTTTATTATGAGTTGAATCCATAAAGGCAGATTTATATTTTTTCTAAGTAGTGACAAAAGACAAGCGTCTGATCTAAGACCTTTCTTTTAACACAATGTCTCAGTTAAATGAGCTCATAAGTGATCTCGTAAGTGACACTTCTTCCAGCAAAAAAATCAAGTTATTATAACAGAGGCCCTCTTTTTCTCCTTATTGAAGTCAGCAAGATCACAATACTGGACTGAATACCCAAGATGGTATCCACCTGCAAGCTGCATGAATACAGTGTTGGAAATACTGCATATGTCTTCTTTTCACATTTCACCAAGTCAGTACAGGAGAAAGCTTTACGCTCACAGATGTTTTTTTCCCTGCTACTGCCAAAGCTATTTTCAAATGCATTCTTAAATCATGCATTCCATAGGGAAGATCCTTTCCTTGTCTAGCACAAAGCTGATCACTTAGCTGCTGTCTTTTTGATTTAGAGAGAAAAATCCCATGTCTGATGTACAACTTTGATTTCCTACTAATTAAAATTGCAGTTCGGGAGCTCATCACTCTTCCTCCAATCCACCCTGCTGAGGTTCAAGGCTGCCTTTGGAACATTTCCACCCCCTGATGTGTCAAGATTGAAGAGAAGTCCTTGTTGCTGTTTACATAGTTCCCCCAAATTTACTAAATGATTTCTGAATCTACAAGCAGGTGAGCTACTTTAAAGCATGAACCATGACTAAACAGAACACATATTTGTACTGGCTGGGTAATGAGTTAGTCTATCACCTTTATATGGAAAGTGAGAGGTCTGATTTTTCTGCCTTTCAAGTCTCTATTTTTTGTATTTCAAAAAGACAGTGCCATATGAACTTCTAGCACTACAAAGATCAATAGCAAATTTTCACTTAGGTGTTAGTTTTGGAGAAGTGAACCGTAACAGTTAGGTTTTCTACAGCCTTTTTGTCACTGAAGTGAAAACGCTCTGCATCTAAGTCATAGAAACTTTTCTACTGAAAAAGACACTCACCAGTACTGCATAGGCATAAAAATAGAGGTCAGTAAAATACTTCTACAAAATTGTCTGGGGGGCTTGACTTTTTTTTTTTTTTTTTTTTTTTTNAGAAACTGACTACTTTGCAAAAATCTAAAATTAATCTTTTCTTCCAGTATACCCCCCCAAAGGATCTTGGCAGTTTCATTTTCACACTTCAGGCCAAAACTAAAATTGACATTAGCTTAGAAATAGGCTGCCAAATAGTAGTTGCCTCCTCTCTCTTCCTTTTCTGCCTCCTCAGGGTGACTGTCAGCAAGCCAGTTGTAGGTCAAATGTAAAGCCAAACTGATTCACACATGTCTCCAGAACTGGGTACTGTGGAAGCAAGGTCTTGTGATGCTTAGCTAGAAGAATTAGATACTTATTCTCCATTTTCCACAAATGAATAATAGGTATTTTTAAAAAGTGATATATCCATGTCTTCAAAATTTTAGTCAAGTAGAAAATAATGAGCAAAAAAGCTATGGCACTATTATTAGAACCATAATCTTCTGGTTGGAAAAGACATTAAGATCATCAAGTCCAACCATAACCTAACATCTCACAGAATCACAGACTCTCCCCATACTTTTAGACCATGTCCCTAAGATACTTACCCAAATGTCCTTTAAACACCCACAAACCAAGATGACACAACCAATGGGGCAATTCACAAGTCTCTTAAGCAAGCTTCAGGTCAAAACCTGGTTCTTATGGGAGACTTTAACAGGACATTTGCTGGAAGATCTACACAGCACTTCACCTGTCATCCATCAAGTTTCTGGAGTGCATAGAGGACTACTTTCTCACACAAAAGTTTGGTGTGCCAGCCAGGAATGAGGTGCTGCTGGATGTGCTCACTAACCAAGAAGCCTGCTTTGTAATGCCTCATCTAGTGACAGCCCCTACTGCAGTAATCACAATACAGTGGAATTTGGGATACTGCTGAACATGCTAAAGGTTAGTTTCAAAACAAAGGGTTTAGATTGAAGAAGTGCAGACTTCAGTGTGCTTAGAGCTCAGTTGGAAGAGATCCTATGGAAATTTCCATGGAGGATAAAGGATCTAGGAAGTGCTGTAAGTTTTTCAAGAACACTCTGCTGGCCACACAAAACCAGTTCATCCCCTCTAAATGCAAAGGAAGTAGATAGAACAGAGACACCCTTGGCATAACTGATTTTCTGTGTCTGCTCAGAACTAAAAGGGAAATGTACTAGAGATGGAAAAGTGTAATATTACTTGTTGCTGATTACAAGAGCATTACCACAACCTCTTTGAAGAGGAGCTGACACATTACATCCTAGACATGTGGTCTATGTGGTGTGTGGGGAGCTGGCTGACAGGCCATACCCAGGTGGTAGTAAATGGTTCTTTCTCAGCCTGGCAGTAAGTCACAGGCTCACCCAGAGCTTGATATTGGGCCTAATGCTTTGTAATGTCTTCAGCTTTTGGATGTCTGGAACAAAAACACTCTGTTGAAGTTTGAAGACAACATCAATATGAGTGGGGCGGTTGACACTCCAGAAGGGAGAGCCACCCTCCAGGAAGACCAGGGCAGGCTGAAGGAGTGGGCTAGCAAGAACCTTACAAAGTTCAATGGGGTCAAATGTAGGGTCTTGTATCTGAGAATTGTGCTGGTTTGAGGCTAATTGCAATACTTTACTGAGAGAAATTAAATATTTGGCCGTGAGGAGAAAAACAGTGACCTGTATCACTCAGTCTTCTGCTGAGAGAAGCCAGTATTCAAAATATAAGATAAGACACTCAATTCTCACACACTTCTCAGTTCTCACTTGTTTCTTCTCCTTCACTCTGGTGTGTGGTTTGAATCTGCTTTAATTCTTTAATCCCATCTGACCACTTTCCTCTAACCTCCTCATCATCTTTTTGACATCTCTCCTCAGATCTCTCCAGATATATCATGTAAGCTATAAGGGGATTGATCTGGTTATTTCTGAGAGGAGAGAAAGAGGGGTAAGGGGAGAGGGTTGGGAGCCTCCTCGCAGTCTGACTGTTTTGGGAGGGATTTTGTGTTTCTGTATTACTTTTCATTTGTGTATAACTAAATATTTGTGTATATATATGCTTGTAAATTGTGCTAAGCTATAAATATAGCTTCCTTAACTTCCAGCTGACTGAGTCTAGTCATGTGGGAGGTGGCGGGTAACTCCCAAACCATCACAGGAATACATAACTCAGGAGTGCAGCTCAGACTAGGATTTGCCTGGCTGGAGGCTGGAGGCTGGCTCTGTAGAAAGGAACCTGGGAATCTTGGTGGATAACAGTGGTGAAGAAGGCCAACAGAATACTGGGTTGCATCAGCAAGGGCATTACCATAAGGAATAAAGAACTTATTCTCTTACTCTACTCAGCACTTGTCAAGTCATACCTGGAATACTGTGGGCAGTTTAGAAAAAAAGATGCAGACGGGCTGGAAATTGTCCAGAGAAGCGCCGTAAGAATGATCAGAAGACTGGAAGCCCTACCATATGAGAAAAGGCTGAGAGAACTTGATTTGTTCAGTCTTGAGATAAAAAGCCTTAGGGAGGCCTTATTACCACATACCAGCATATACAGGGAGGCTACCAGCATCTAATTGGCTTTCAAACTCCCACTTCTACCTGTGTAGCTTGTTGGTCTGTCATTAGCACACACAGGATGAAAAAGGAAACACGTAGCACAGGAATATTGACTGGCTCAAGAGCTGATAAAAGGTTTCATGGTGCACTCTAGGTGCCTTTTTATGTCTTGGCTTAAAATACATACATACATACATACATACATATATATATATATATATTTGTGGTTACAAACCAGAAAATAAATCTTGACATCTTTGGCTTAACTGCCATAGATATCACCCTACTGAAATACCATGTTTTGATATAATTTCCTCTTTTAATATTACAGGAAAAAGAAAATTCCTGTCTGCAACAACCATATCCTTATTTTCTGTTGATATGGATGAGTGACATATTAAGGATGATTTTGGATACTAATGTGGCTGTACATCTTGAACTTATCTTTGATGCAGCAAGGTTACTGGATGCCTGTATGGGTCCAGAGAGACAAGAAGCATTGTCTTCTGATTACAATACAGAATCAGGGTAGTAACTCCAGAAATATGGTTTTAATTTTAAATATTTCTATTTTGTGTACAGACTGGACTTAAATTGATTTTTTTTTTTTTTAAGATTTTCCTAAGAGGAATTTCCTAGTGGAATTTCTCTGAAAGGCCTAGGCTTTTCAAGTGTGTGCGGGAAAGTTTCTCAGTGCTGACACTGTCAAACTTAGCAGAAAACACAGAAGCAACAGACATTCTCTTGGGGACCAAACCTGGTTCTGCTTGTGATAAATGATTAGAGCTCACTCATTTCAGTAACCAAGTGCTTTAAAATCAGGAAATGCAACACTCTGGACAGGGTTAATTTAGATATCATCAATTCCTAACAAAACATTACATAATTTCTAGTTCTAAAATTAATATCCAGACACTGTGGCTACTTCAGTAAAAATTCCCATAAAATATCTTCTTGAGACACTATAACAAAAAGAAGCAAATTATTGCCCAAAACTCTAACGTTTAAAGTCTGGTGTTCAGTATAGGATACACAAAGATCAGTCCACCTCCAGAGGTTACTTAACCTTCCTAGTCCATGTGAAAGGTTACCAACATAAATAAAATTACCTCACTTTTTTATATTTGTATGGAAACCTTTGAACAACAACAATAAATATATTGTAACTGTCATCAATGCTAAGACACAACTAGTGTTTAAGTAAAAATAAGCAATACAATAATGTAATTAAGATCAAATTAGCTAATTAATAATTTAGTTTCTGTAACTGCAATGGTGTTTAAGTGAAAATAATGCATACAAAAAAATGGTTATGAGTGCTGAAAAGAGTTATCTTAATTTCATTATAAACTGAACAAAATGACTTTTCTGAAGTTGATTAGGCAAAATGTTTTGAATTCTATTACTGAAGCCGTAATCTTACTTAATGACTAAATTGCAACTTAGAGGCATTTATGATCCATCTTTTTCAAATTTTTATTTTTACCCAGCCTCTAATCCTCCATTTCCATGAACCATAAATTTCACAGGAGACAATTCTCAATAAATATCCAAATATACTTATTTCCTCTGAAAAGTTGTAGTCAGCAATTTCAGATGTCTTCTATGGAATGTATTTGAACTTGGGCTGGGATTCAAACTGCTGGCGTTAGGGAACAGTTTTTCGTAATCCTTGTAGTTGCACTCACAAACCAAGGTGCACAGACATATTTTCACATCTTAAAATAAACAAGTGGTTTTCAGAATGGAAACAATGAGTATGATTCTTCTCTTCATTTTCCATTGTGGATACTGGGATTTTAGGTTACAGGTTGTTGGCTTGCATAGAGGGAATCTTTATTGGACTTCTTTGGCTTTATAGTTCACAGACATTGATTTAATTACTTCACTACATCTTCTTTGAGTCATTCAAATGCCATTATTACTGTTGTGTTTATTGATTGAGTCAGCATTAGTGAACAGTATTTTAAATAAGTTTTCTTAAAATTCACAAGGCATTAAAAAAAAATTTGGTTGTATCAGGTGATTGTTTGAGGATGCTCAAAATGATCCAATACTTGTACAAGATCTAAAGTTTAAATTGTCTCACTCGTCTGTGGAAATGTAGAATAAACTAAACATAGCTAGTTGGGGGAGGAGGAGTGTAACTTTATGACAACCAGCTATTCTGCATTTTCTGCATTCACTCATTAAAAAAAAAAATGTTTAACTTGCTGACAAATTTCTCCAGCTTCTTTTTTATTTAAAAATAAAATAGGCTCAGATGCAGTCTGTAAAGCAAGCCATTTTAAAAAATGTCCTTTTTTCATATAACCACAAGCAACATTCCTGTTGTTATCCCTGTTTATGTCAATAGAAAAGCAATTTGTCTTACTCTTGCCTTGTCAATAAAAAATCAGATGGCCAAAGGGCATACAGTAAGAGGCTTCCCCATTTAGAAACATAGACTTATTTTTTTCTTGCTTATGAATAACAAGTTGCTGGGATTGCTTATATAAATCCATGTATGTTCCCATAATTCATGTATGTACTACAATAAGCAAAGAAATTCTTATGAGAAAAGAGTCCACGACATTTCTTTTAAAGTCTAGTTATTATGGTAGAGGAGATAGGACTATAATAAATTGTGAGAACAAATCTCTAATTTTCATTTTAATTTTGTGAACTTTATGAAACTGTGAAGAACAAGAGGCTGTGAGCATGCTATTCAAAATGAGACAGAATTACATGTGGCATAACTGAAAGTGTAGGATAGCAATGCATTAAAAAAAATGCATTTAAAAAGAATTATCAGTTCAGCCAGGTGATCAAAATGCAGACTTGTCACACATAGCTAGTGGCCAAATTGCTGTAGCATACAGGGTATTGGAAGTCATGTATTACTTATGCTGAATTATGGATGTGAAATAAAAAAAGAGAAGATTATTATCAAATATCCAGCTAGCTGAGATATGTAAAATAGGCATCTTGTCATCTAGAGGGAGTCTAATGAGTCTATAGTTGGATAGGATAAAGATTATAATGAGAGAAGAATACAGAGTGTGTGCAGTAAGAAGAAAGATGACTGCTCTAACAGCATATGAGCTTATGCTATGTATTGCCCATCTTCCCTTGCAGAACATCTGCTGACAAATCAGTTCGGCCTCAAGAGCACAAGTTCTCATTTTCTAATGTAGTAGAGCTTGAAGTAGCTCTAGTTCATAGCATATGAACTATATTACTTTTATCAGAGATGCAGTCTTCCTATTTCAAAGCACGTAAGTGTAATTGAGTTACTGCAACAGAGTGAATTAAGATTCTCGTTTGAGCTGTAGTAACTGACTGGCTGAGCACTTATCCCACTACAAATGCAATGTTGGACACTACCTTAAACAGCTTTCATGGTATGAGAGTCTGCTAGTAATTACTGTAGGAAGAATAAAAAGTACTTCTCCACAGGCTACATGCCCATACAATTATCTTTCCATATTGTTGGTGCTGTTGTATATCATAAAGTTATCAAATCTTTATTATTTTCCCAGTAAATTTTCATTTTCTAGTTATGTTCTGCTGCATAAGGGGACTGAGCAGAATTTAGAAGCAGTATTTTAAGACAGCCTATTTTAAAGGATGAGCGAATGTTACAAGTAAGCACTAGGTATCACATGGCGCACAAGAAAAAAAAAATGTTTCTGTTTTAGTTATAACTACTTATAAGGGGAAGACAAGTAAAAAGATCATCACTTAAGCTTCAAATGCCAAAAAGCCCATAATGAAAAAAGTCTTGGCTACATCAGGCTACATCATATGTAGATGTAGGTGGATAGAAAGATTGAGATTACATCACCAGTAAGTATCTGAACTGAATAGAAAAGCTAAATGTCTTGGATTTCTGCCTGAAAAGGGAAATTAAACACACTTGAGCTTTCTGGCTTTTAGAGGATTCTACTGAATTGTAATGCCTCCTTCTTCACAGATGGAATCAACTTTTCTGATTCTTACACCTGCATGTAAAATTCTTCATTCCCTATCTTTTTTTGCAGTGGACATTCCAGAGGTTTGTATTAAAGACATAAGTGACTGTAGCAGAAGCTATGGCATTAGTTGTCAGTGAAGAGCGGCAAAATGCTAGTAGCAGGGGATGTTTATTCAGAGGTTCCAAAGAAACCCAGAAATGAAGTAGCTGATTAAATAACACTGCTATCTATTCTTTAAATTAAAACTGCTTTGCCAAAGGCTGAGGGATGACAAGCATAAGGCTAAATAAGGAATAATCTGGAAGACTTTTGCAGAGTTGCTGGCCTGTAAGTCAGTGTCTACAGTAAGCAAATTAGAAGAAACTATTTTTAAGAATGGAATGTATCTGCCCTTATATAAGTCAACCTGTGTTTTGCAAAGGGAACTACTGTTTTGAAAATTTATTGAAGATTGTTGAAAGAGTCAGCAGGCATATGGGTAAAGTTGATCTGATTGATATAATCTATTTGGATTTAGATATTAATCAGCCAAGCATAAGAGCTAAAAAGGTCATAACTTGGATAAATAATTGGTTACAAGATAGGAAACAGATAGTGGGAGTAAATAGTCAATTCTCCCAGTGAAGAGAGGTCAGCAGTAGAATTCCACAGGGAAATATGCAGGCGATTGTTCTGCTTAATGTGTTTATCAGTGACCTGTATAATGGGGTGAACAGTGATGTAAGAAAGTTGGATGATGATACTAAATTATTCATGGTAGCAAGAGATCTGACCACACAAAAAAAAAAAAAAAAAAAAAAANAGCAGAAGTGAAAGGGTAAAAAAAGAAAAAGGTAGATGAAGTTCTGCATGGATAATATGAAATTATGAGAACATAATCCTGATTTCGTATACAAATGGTGCACACTCAAGTAACTGTTGTCACTCAGCAGCACGTTTTTTTGTTGCTGAGAAAGATTTCCACTGAAATGTCAGGTGGTGCTCTGTAGCCATTGTAAAGAATTATTAAGAATATAATGGAGAGCGAAACAGAGATCACTGTTCCACTGTATGAAGTCATGTGTTCACAGATACCTTAGAATATTCTATGCAGTCCTGAACATCTCACCTGAAATCCAAGAACCAGAATTGGAAAAAGTGCAAGGAAAGGTGGCAAAAATGATCGAAGGTCTATAACAACATCTATACAGGGAACCCTTGTATAAGGTCTTCTGTCTGGAAAAGAGGTGACATGGACAAAGCATGTGCTAGATTTTTTTAAAAATTGGAGTGACATGAAGACAGTGGACATGAAATTGTTCACACTCTTCCAGTTGAAGAACAGGAGAGAGTCAAATTAAACTTACAGAGCCCACCTCTTTTTCTCTTCAAGACAAGTGAGAGGTGATTGTTGCTTATACAACACAGGAGATGTGATCAAGCTCTTGCTGAAGTGTATTTTGTGTTATAAAAAGTTTCCATGGACTCAGGGGCAAACTGGATTAATTTATGCAGAAGGAATCCACTGAGGTTTACCAAACACATAAGTTCCTCACCTGGCTCAGCAAATCTTTGAAAATGAAATATCTGGAGAACAAAATAATGATGATGAGAAATAAAGTTTGTTATTATTCTAGATTGTATCGTGTCCTCCACTCCTCTGCCCATTGTTAGAATCAGGTTACTGGATTTAAGCCCCAGTTGATCTGACCTAATATGAGTATTCTTCCATTCATATATTTCCTTTCAACCAAGTTTCCTTACCAGAATATCAATTGACATATTCCAAAGCTGAATTTCAAAGTGGATCTGGGACCTAAGCATGTATTAAAGAATAAACTAATATGATAACATATATATATCCAATGTCCTGACCATTTAAGCTGGACCAAGTGCATGTGGAGGTGTAGAACATCTTTGCATTTTGTTCCACACTTCTGTTCTCCTATTTATAAGAACTTGCTATGGACTTAAAAAATGGACAAATGTGCAGTTAAAGAGACAGTCTGCAGATGGAGGGAGGGCAGTCAGTGGTATGCACCGAGAGTCAAACTATGTAGTTACATGTACAAAGAAGCATCCATCTGCCTGCTTGGGTCCTGGTAAACCCTGAACACAAGTGACTGTATATAAGCAGTTATTATGAGCACCATCACGGCTTTGAAGATCATGAATGTGAAACTTCATTACAATTATATTTTCCTGTGTTTTTGCAGATTTAGACTCTTCTTCCTATTACAATGCCCCAGATAAAAGCCTGTAATTATGTATTACATCTTAATAAATATATAAGTATCTTAAAACATAAAATGTATGTGGTAAAGTCATTCTATTTTCTTTGTCTTCACCAGTACTCTTGGCAGACTAGCATATATATTACTTCTAATCTATGACCAGCCTAAACTGAGTGGCTCTATTTAACCTGAAATTGTGCCTGATTCATGTTATTGTTCTTATTATTAATCTTTAATATTTTTTTATCAGAGATTATTTTTAATCTGATATTGCCCTATTGCATCTATGTATTTTACACATACAAAGTAGCTTGTGGTAAAAGCTGCAATGTGACCTTAAACAAAAGAATTATTCTCACATTAATTATTAAAGACACAAAGAATAGTCTTAAAGTTAAGAACACTAGTACCAGTGGTCTGTTGCTGGCTCTGCCGTTGGCATGGTAGCTATGAAATGTTGGTTTTGTTTTCTTTTTTTTTTTTTGTTTTGGAAGAACCCAGGTTGGGAATGTCTTATGCAAACGCCTTAATGGGAGCTGAGGCTCCAGTCTCTTCCCTCCTTGGTTTGGAANAATTACAGTTCCTATTTTTTTCTAAAGTGATTGGAAAGTTCACAGTTGAATGACATGCATTTAACAAATCTCTTAATGAGTGATGTATATTTTCCTGTCATAATTCACTCATATATTTTTGACTAAAGCATTTAAAGTAGAGTGGATAGTAGAAAAAGGAATTTGCAGATAAAACTTTGGAAATGTAATAGTTTTATATAGAGAGCTAGTTTCTCCTACTAAATTAATTTGAAAAAAGTTGCACTATCCACAAAATGGAGTTATTTGAAGAAGAATAATAAGCACATAGAATCACCAAATGTGTTCATTCATTCTAGTCTTGCAAGGAGGCACTTAAATGTAGCCAGGAGGGAGCACTGTGTGGAAAAGGAAGTGCACTGACTTACCAATTAAAGTGGCTTACAAGACTTGTGTCTGAATACCTAAGACTATCCCTGAGAAAGGTTCGGAGTTTGTGGTTGAAAAGTTATGCAACCGATGCTTACAATAACTATAACATGCCAGGATGATTGAAATGTATTCAGTTTGAAAGAGCCAGGGAATCAAACACTAATGTGAGGAAAGAAGATTCCACTTGTGCTCCCTATATGGCAAGAATCTGGTCAGGTGTCTATCTGTGATACTATGTGGCATTGAAATGGTAAAGTAAATTTTCTGTGCTTTGGTTGGTGTTTTGTTTTCCCGACAAGAGGAAAGTATTACCCAGGATGGCTAAGGATGGAGAAACAGAAGGAAAATGAGACTAAATCTCACATCCTTTACTATCATTAGTATTCTTCTCTACTTGGTGGTCACATAGACCATTTGCAATGTCCACACTTTTACTGTAAACCTAAGTAAGAAAATGTATGTGGCATAACACACAGACACATGTATCTATACATATGTGCAAATACATACACACACCTGTATATTACACTTATTTAAGATGTCTTCAAAACTCCCTGGTGTAATTAGAAAAAAAAAAGTAAAATCCATGCATCTCTTTATATGCCTGTATTCTCGTGTATATCTGTTTGATAATTAACGCACAACAGATACTGGTGGAGAAAGAAATCTAAGAAAGTTTGGTAAAACGAGAAGGAAAAGGGTAGAATCTATTCAATAATAACAGCTAGAAATAGGATGGTTCAGTGGCTCTTGATCTAATACTTCTGGACAACTCCCCACTGGAAATCAAGAATTATCAATCAGGGATATGTGCTTTGTTCATCCTCTCATCAATGTGCTGAGCATGAAAATAGCATGTGATTTAATGAAACTGCTCACCCTGTGAGCTGCTTACATATTGTGCATGCTTATCCTTTTATTAACATAAAGAACCAAATATGAAAACAATAAAACCATAAAGCCATATATATTATTGAATTTTGTCTCTTTTTTTCTCCTTATGAATTCCTGTCTTGTATTTGAAATGTTATAGTTGCAGCATGCATTTCCACACAGCAGTAGATAACTCACTGCAATTTCCCCTACTTCTATCATTCCAATACCCAAGGCATTAGGCTCATTAAATAATGAAAGAAAATATGTTAAATCTTGTTAAATAGTTGATAATATTTGATTGTCAAAAATTCTGTAGGAAGAGACAGTCTGCATATAGGTGGAAACTCTGAATGGGATGACAGATGCACAACAATAAATGCTTTGTTAGCCTGTCCAGTGCTGAGGTCAGGGGTCCCTAATCTGTGCTCAGCAGTGATTTCCTTACATACTTTCCCCTCACATGAAAACAGCAGATAAGTTAATTTTTTTTAAAAATTCTGAATTTTGAGAAAATCTGTGTTTTACACATGCAACAACTGTACACAACATAAAGTCAAGAGGACGGCATACTTTCACTGTGTTGAAAAGATAGTTCACCTGGTTTAAAAATAGGCAGAAGGAAAATCAGAAAAAGGGAAAGATTGTTATAGCATGTATAGGTAGATTGCTAACATCATAAGAAAATCACTCCTCAATTTGGTATGTTTATTGTCATGCCCTTTAGCTGATGAGTTCTCACATGGCCTCAATGTTGTTCTGAAAAGCACAACGCTAATTACAAAAAAATACTTGAATAATTGATGAAAAAACCGAACAAAACCAAACTCCAAAACCAAAATGGAGCAAGCTCTCTCCAGAATCCTTATAAGAAAAAATAAAAAGTGATGGGAGGAAGAGGAGATACATCTTTCACAGAGTAAACCTCTTTGTTAGAGAAATGCATGAACACTTTCTTCTCTGTTGCTTAGAAATAAAGAGAAGTGGCAAAAAGCTTTAGTGCCGTAACAGTCAATTTACAATAGTCTGTTTACAGAAGCTGAGGAACTGGCTCCTAATGGTGTTTAAATATGATGTCAGCCTAGAAAATTTTCTGATGAATAAGTCACCCAGCTGCAGAACAAAAATTCATTCCTGACCCACTATGGCTACTACATTTATATTATAAAGAAGGTCATGCTTGTTTTCATGTTGAATGTGGTACCCTGAGGATTTAATTAAAGGGATTTAAACTTATGAATACCAAAGCTAGGCAGGTCATATGAGATAATCCACTTTTATTTTACAGTAATTGGTTACACAAGTTATTATTATATTATTTAGAACATCCTGATTCTCAGTGGAAGTTCTTGTGCATTTAATTAACCACAAGTACAAAATGACTTTAACAAACTGAAGCCATTAAGCCCCCCTTTTATATTAGTTTCAGATGGAAATTGACAGCAACATTTTCATTTAAATTCTTAGAATTCTGTACTTTTAAAATTAATGATGGTTAATAACATGGGCATAAATACTGTTTAATTACTAGGTTTAGATGATATTTCATATTTGGAATTTGATCTGAGGTCTTCATGACTTGTTCTGACTTTATGGGCAATCTGATCTCCACTTTGCTAAAGTTTGCAGAATTTTAAGTTTCTAATCACAAGAAATGATGGCTACTGTTTCTGTGTCTACAGATTTTGATGCATTTATTTTAAAAAAAGTGAAAGATCGTGGTGATGGTATATTTTAAATGACAAGAGGAGATCTGATCTTTGCTCAGCTGAAGGACCAGAAGTCTAGCTTATTTTGCACTTCAGTGTGATGGTGAAGTATGATGAAGTACTTGGTGACTTCTGGACCAGGACAATCTTTTTTCTTGCTTTTGTTAAGTTGGTTTTTTTTTATACTACTGACTACAGTTTTCAATACTACTCCAGACAAAAGAGGATATTCAGACTGTAACATCAAGGCAACTATAACTCACAGACTTGACTGGGAGTATGGCATGGGTCAGCAGAAAACCCATAGCAACAGTTGCCTTCCCTGATGGCCTGTGATCCATGTGGATATAGACAGCTGATAGCAGTACCAGTAAGAAGTTTCTTTTCAATCATTCTTTTCACTAGTCACATTCTGTTTCAGCCTGTTTAGCTACGAAAAGTGCTTCTATTAGGGTTACTATCAAGACCATGCTTCAACTGAAGTGTTCACTGGCACATCACAAAGTGAAATATTAAACAGGATTTACTCACATGGTCTTTTTTTAGTAAGTATGAAATATAAGGACAGTCAAATACTAATTCATTAGGGACTACAAAACCCAGGTTACTACTAGTGCTGTTTGGTTAATTGCTTTATACAACTGAGAAATAAATGAGAATTTAGAGAAATATGATGCTGACCATTGCTCTGTTATTGTGCATTGAGAATAACGAATAGGACATTCACTTTGGAGTGAAGAGCATTAGTTTTCTTATGCAGGAAAGAGGGAAGCCAGTTGGAAAGGAGAAAATTGCTAGGTAGATTGTAGATATAAAGGCAAAAGTAACATGCTGTTAATAGCCAGGGGAAATATGAAGATAATAGCAGAGGATGATAACAGCCCAGCTGAGGAGAAGAGGGGGGTCTGGCAGATCAAGTGATCCCAAGCTGCGCACAGCTATTATACAAAAGGAGGGACACCTCTGCTCATCCAGAAAGGAGCTGGTTTTTGTTCATGTAGCAGAATGTCTTAACTCCAGCTTTGTACTAAATAATAGCAGGCCTTGCTTTCTTCCTTTTATGAGCCGCATGTATTTCTTGACAGATGTCTACACTTCTACATCATTGTTGTAGATGTACCATCATTTATCACACTGTGTCCTCCCTCCTCCTCCCCCTTGGCTGCGGAGTTCTCTAAGTTGTAGGCAACCGTCATGTCAGGTATATGTGAATCTGTCAGATGCACAATGAGGGCAGATGGGCAGATCATTTCTCACTGCCATGTTTATTTTGTTTTCTCTCTTCTGCAGGACTATTTGCTTTAAAATTATTTCCAGAGTGCTTCCAGCCAAGGATCCCAGGACGAGTGAGGGTAGCTGAGGTAGCCATACTGCTGCCCAGCACTGACAGAAACCTTAGATAATCTCCCTGCTTCCATCAGCTCACTCTGAACTACCTTTCCACCATAACACACCTACTTACCACAGCCTGTCCCTGCTCCTCATAGCCATCTGCCATCAGTCATCAGCAGGTGAGAGGCAAGGAAGAGGAGAGGAGGACAGGGAGAAGAAGGAGGTCAGAACTAGGGTGACAACAAGGAAGAGCTCTCAGCAGTGACAAGACTGAGGGAAGCATTTTGTCCTTCCTTCAAAACAGACTTGTTTTTAACAAGTGTTTTCTCTTTTTCCGATTCTCCAGTTGTGGTGGTTACACAAACATTTTTTGTTTCTTTTCTAAGTCTTAGTAATTTAGAACAGTTTTTAAATGGAAAATTTCCCAAACAGCATTTCTGCCTTTTTTTAATTTTTTTTTTGTTCTTGTGCTGCCTATTTCCTTCCTTTTATTTTTTTTCCTTACCTCACTAGAACTAGGATTTTAACTAAAGATATTTTCTAGGATAAGCTTAGATTAGTGTTCTGATGAATTTGAGTGACACACAACCACTTGTGACTTATGGAATCTTGCTTTTGGAAAGAAAATAAAAACCAGAAATGTGATAAAAGTAATCAGGCATTATGTTGTATATTTCTGAAGGTGATTCATACAATATCTTGAATCTCAGAAACATCATGAGTATCATAGGATGCAGAAGGTGAAATAATACTGCAAGTTCTTTTATTAAGCAGTGTGCTAAAACCTGATTTAATAGCAGTGTCTTGCTTACACATGCATTATAAAGCTCTGCTTTTGCCAGCAACTATACTTTTATTGCTATTATTTTAAATTTATTCCCTCCCTCATCCCCGTTGCTCCCTCCCCCCTGCAAACTGCAAGCCAGTCTCCTTCTCCCAGACCAAACTTACATTGCAGAAAACATACAGGTATTTTCCCAGATAATTTTTCCATTGTTGGTTACTCACTAGTGGATGTATGGGAAAGATGGTGAACTGTGACTAGCTAGCCCAAGATTTTCATTGGCATGTTCTGAGTTCACTCGAAGTCCTGGGGAAATTCAGGTCGTTGACTTTGTAGTGATAAGTCTCCTCTCACACAAATCCTGTCTGTACTGAGAAGGATAACCAAAGCAGCAACAGCATGGGAATGGTCACAGAACATAGGCACTGTCAATGTTTTTGAACTGAACTTTTGGTTACTGATTTTCTTTCATCTTTTAATAGTTCAATCACATAGATTATGGATGTGCAACAATTTTCTGATTACTACAGTAGATCCTTTAGCTCAGGTAATGCAAGTACTTAATGTTTAATGCAGAGTTCTGTCCACTGCTCTCCCTATCAACCCATGTTATTTATATAATCTGGTTATAGAAATTCTGTAAGCACCATGCCTTTCTGTCATGTTAAGGTCTCTAATAGTGAGAGCTTATTAACTTGTGCTATATTAGATTCTGTGCTTTTACATCCAAGTCATTAGACACAACCATTATCCTTGCCTCCTTTTGTTTCTGTCTCAAGATTCATCTTCACCATGATACCCATGCTTAATGAGAGTGCTTAAGCAGACAGGCTGCATTTCGTTTGTATCTCTTGTCCACTTGTTTTATGGAACGAAAAAAAAAAATATTAAAGCTTTCAAATGAATGCTCAACCAATGGTTTTTGCCATCTTGTGTTCCAATTAGTTGCCCTCAGGTTCAGCATTCTTCTTATACACCAGTTTCTGCAAGCCCTGATGATGCGTGCTGCTGTTGTCTCAGTTATAGTGATTTTGAGGTAAAGAATGCCTCCTGTTTATGTTCACACAATAGCCAGCACAGTGAGGGCTCTGAACTAATTGGAACCTCTGGCTGCTACTTGCTTACTACTAATCTACATTTTATATGTATACATATATATGCAGACATTTTGTGGAGGCTTGTGAAGAAATTTGGGTTTATCTTGTTGCTTATTTTTTGCTGTTATTGCATGTTTAGTTTATATTACCTTCGCTAACACCGAAACAGAATGCTCAGTTCCTTCCTTCCTTCCTTCCTTCCTTCCTTCCTTCCTTCCT
>VWZI01019527.1:2445-33821 GCA_013396835.1 Psilopogon haemacephalus
GGGTTCGGGAAGGAGCGTGTTTCACCCCCCCTCCTAGTGCCTCGTGGGCATTTTGTAGGCGCGTCGGGATCTATTTTTGCATGTAACCTCTCTGTTTTCCCCAGTCCTGGTTGTTAAACGTTCATACCTGACCTTTGAGCAACGTGTTCATCTATTTCTGCCGACCAAAACCTAAAAGAACCGGCGAGGAGGGCACTAGGACCCCTTCGCCGCGAGATATCGCATTTAATTAGTGCTATCTCGTGACACTCACAAAAGATCTGCTTTAACTGCTTGTCTGGGATTCAGCTAGGATAAGGCTCCTCTACAAGAGGCAGAGAGGAAACAGAGCCAGGACAGCCAACTGAGCCATCCAGTGGGTATTCAATACCATGTCGACATCATTTCTGCTATATAAGGGAAGGGCTGGTCAAATCAAAGAAGCACTTTAAGTTACAGACTGATCTGTGACTAGAGATGCTTCCCGTGTCCAGTTTTCTCTCTTTTTCCTTCCGCTTCTGGGCTCACTGTCTCCTTTTTCCTGTTTCTGTCAGGGCAGCAGGGATAGGCACATCCAATATCGCTTTATATTGTTCTGCTAAATTCTTCTAATCTTTGTTTTTCTTGCTCCTGATTCTCTTTCCCCTCCCACACAGGGTTGGAGGGGCAAGGGGTAGAGTTTGTGAGAGTGGCTCGTGGGAACTCAGAGTCTAAACCATGACACTGCTGTAGCAGTGAAGCAGGGAGGACAAGAGGTGTACAGTGGCATCTTAGATAACCTTTCTTCCCTAGTCTCAAAGAGAATAAACCATTAAATAAATATGTGTCATATCTGCCTGGGAATGCAGGGCATGTACATCAGAGAGGTGTCTCAGAGAAGTATTAGGATACGTCCTGTTTAGTAGAAGTTGCAGACCAGTTCCTGCACAGTTCCTGCACATTATGAGTCTCAGATGCACACAGAAACGTCTGTGTAAAGTTGCTTTTCATTGTGCAGTATGAAGATGGAATAGGCCTTTGTATCTCTTCCAGGCACTTGGGATTAGAATAAACTCCTGAAACAAGTCAAGTCTTCTGAGCAAGTAGTTTACTGATACCTCAAGGACTGTGACCTCAACTAAGCCCACAAAACATTATTTGGAGTTGCAAAGCTATTTTTACCTAGAAAGAGCACCAGGAGTCATTCATAGTACACTATGCCAAAGGCTCTGCAAATGTCATCTAGGTCCTGAAAGAAATAAATATTGAAGCTAATTCAGGGCTGACTTCTGTAGAGATTTTGACACTGTCAACACTTATTCACTAAAAAAGGAAATGAGAGTCTTCTGGAAGTAAGGACTGAAGGAATATAACAGGATGAAAGAGTCAGTCTTTCTTTTTAAATCTCTTTCTAAGCTTTTAACATGTACAATTGTGAAACCTTAATTTGCAGCTTATCCAACAAAATCAGTACTTGGAAGACTTGGTGAATTGTGCTGTGTTTAGACAAGGAAGAGATTTTTTTCCACTGCTCTTTACAAGGGAGGAAAATATTTAATAAATTCTGTCAGTTTTAAAAGCGCTGTAAGACCTAAGATGTGAAGATAGAACATTAGACTGCCTGTATTCCAAAGCAAGTACAGATGTTATACTAAATCATAGACTCATAGAATGGTTTAGGTTGGAAGAGACCACAAAGATCATGCAGTTCCAACCCCCCACCACAGGCAGGGACACCTCCCAGTAGAACAGGTTGCTCCAGACCTCATCCAGTCTGGCCTTGAACACCTCCAGGGAGGAAGCAGACACAACCTCCCTGGACAACCTGTGCCAGTGTCTCACCACCCTCACTGTGAAGAACTTCCTCCTAACATCTCACCTAAATCTCCCCTCTGCCAGTTTAATCCCATTACCCCTCATCCTGTCATTACAAGACCTTGTGAACAGTCCCTCCCCAGCCCTCCTGTAGGCCCCCCTCAGATACTGGTAGGCTGCTATAAGGTCTCCTCGAAGCCTTCTCTTCTCCAGGCTGAAAAGTCCCAACTCCCTCAGCCTGTCCTCATAGCAGAGGTGCTCCAGCCCTCTGATCATCTTTGTGGCCCTCCTCTGGACTCTCTCCAATAGTTCCATGTCCTTCCTGTGCTGGGGGCTCCAGAACTGCACAGTGCAATCACTGAAAATGCTTGCAGTTTCTTGAAAAGTCAACATTTTTCAAATAAAAGAATTGAAACAAATAAATATAAACTTATTCAGTTAAGGCAAAATCATAAAGTCAGGACATTGAAGTTGATATATACCAGTGAAAACTCTATTTCTATCTGTTATACTGTTATACTTTGCCATGATGTTGTTTTAGATAGATAAGAATTAACTTGTGGGGATGGAGATTTTCTTTTTTTTTTTTTTTTTAATAAAAACTGACTGACAAACACATTACATATTAGATTTTGGGTAATACAAAATCAGAATATAGCAGCTTTAAGTACGGACTACAAAGCAAGTTGTACAAGAAATATATCTTCTGAAGTGGAAAGTGTCTCTCTCTCATCTCTATTATGTTTGAAGAACTTTAAAATTGCCGCCAGGTAGTTCTGCAATGTGCCAATATCATCAATCATAGTCAAACCAAAATTGTAACTTTTTTCCTCGCTAGTAAGCTATACTATATATTGTTTGACAATGTATGAAGCTTTGGGACAAGTGGAATATATTATCTTACTTAACGGTGAATCTTGGAACAAAATACCATTCCATTTTCTGATATATCAAGTGATATATTTCACTGACGATATCTGATAAAATCTAAAAGGTTATCTATTTCATTGAGTACCTTTACTGCACTCTTGCTGCTCATGCAACAATCACTTTGTCATTTGCTGTATTTGTGCATTAGTTAGTGACTGCAAAGTTTCAAGAATTTTGTTCTTAGAAGCTGAGCTAGAATTATTTTTGCACATTGTCTTCCACCTGACAGTCCAACTGGGAAACTTCTGTATAAATTTCTGTGAGCCCTATGGCAGCTGTTGCTATCTTTACTGGTCCATGTAAAATCATTTCTCCACTCAAGAGGAAGAGCAATTTTTTTTTCTTTTCTTGAGGGCAGGCATCTAACTTGTTGATAGAATGTAACCATTACAGTGTCTTGTCACACTCATAGTCCCTGCAGAGATGCAATCTGAGAAACAAAAATTACATTAATAGTTAGATTCAGTTTGAGACAATGAAAAGTCTGTTTCACAGTTACTGCAACTGATCAATGAATTCTACATATCATGAACAATGCAATCAATGCATACCCAACTAGAAATTTATGGGGTGTTATCATCATTACATGGATCATTGATTATATATAGAAATCTTGGATGCATTTCCTTTAGATACAGAAAGGCTTTGCTGAAAATATGTTTCAGATATGCTTTACATAGTTAAAAGTCAGTCTATATGCAGTTTGCAAATAAATACAAGATCCTTTGCCTTGGAAGCCACTGCTGTGCATGTCTAGCACTTATTTGCATACACAACACTCAATCTTAGACAGGAAGCTGATGAAAAATTAAACACATTTCTACTAAAATATTTCCAGCTTCATTACTTGGAATTCTGTCCTGGGATGGTGAGTGCACACAAGACTGTCCACAGTATCTGACTTTAAGCTGTGTTTCTTTTTCTGCATGCACAGCTGTACACATTTTTCCAAAGATGACAGATGAAACCTTCACCTCTCATCTCCTTGTTTTTAGGTATCTTTCAATGGCATTACTTCTCTGAAACTCTCACCTAGCCATTGTCATAACCTGACTGAAAATGTGCCCTAGCTCTTCTAGGTCCATCACACACCTCTAAGTTTCCCCCATACAATTTGCTCAGCAGTTCAGAACTCACACTACACCAAAGCTTCCTCAGCACAAACTTACCTCACTATTTATAGATTTCTGGGCCTGGATGAAATTTCAGCAAGATGTGTGAATCATCTCAGAACAACCTTCTTAGTCCAACCAGAAGAAGCTGGCTCTTTAGAATGCTTTTACCCACACCATGAACATAGCACTCACTCAGTCTTTGCAATAAAACAAAAGTAATGCCTATGCCTATGTTCTGGAAATATTTTTAAACTGAGAGAGGGTTGATTTAGACAGGACATAAGGAAGTACATTTCCTACAATGACAGCAGTGAGGCACTGGAACAGGTTGCCCAGAGAAGTGGTGAAAGCCACCTCAGCCCTGGAAGTGCTCAAGGCCAGGTTGGATGGGGCTTTGAGTAATTGATTTAGTACAAGATGTCCTTGTTCACAGCAGGGGTTGGAACTAGGTGGTCCCTTCCAACCCAAACCGTCTTATGTAGTGATAGGATGGGGGGGTAGTGACTTCACACTGAAAGAAGCAAGATCTAGATTAGATGTTAGGAAGAAATTCTTCATTACAAGAAAGGAGTGGCACTGGAACAGGCTGCCTAGAGAGGCTGAGGCTCCAATCATGGTAGTGTTAAAGGCCAGACTGGATAGGGCCTTGAGAAACCTAATCTAGTAAGAGGTGTCCCTGCTCATGGAAGGGGATTTGGAACTAGATGATCTTTATGGTCGTTTCCAGCCCAAATCATTCTGTGAAGCTATGATATGCTGTTGAAATCAGAGACTTTCCTAATGTTTCCTTGAGTGCTTTTTCCTTACTTGTATTAGAAATGCAAAAAGTTGAACAGTGCATAACATCACATTTTAATCAGTGTACACATAAGCTCACAAGCACAGCCACAACTTCTATTTCACACGTGATATGTAGTGCAGTAGGTTAACCTTTCCTGCCTCAGCTTTCTTGTTAATCTTTTTGTTTAAGCTTCTTCAGCCTGAACTCTGAAGCAAGTTTAATTAGCAGTGACATTGCTTTGTATTGCTCTGAAAAGGTCTTGATTGAGCTTTCCACTTATTCATGTGACTGAAATAAAGGAAAACCCATCAAATAAAAGCTGTCTTACAGCATTACTGTCTCACTGTGAGGGACAGTCCCCTAAAATAATGCACATGGTATCCACTCTGCTCAAAGCATTAGATGGAGGAGTGCTGTCTTTCCTTAAAACAAAACAAACCAAACAAAAAATAAAGGAGGAAACAGTAGCAGCATATAATCCTCCTCCATCCTCTCCTCAAGCGTACATAGGTGCATTATAATATACATACCTAGGTCCTGGCAAGGAGATGAGACACACATCACTGAGGGGCCTAACCATATCCTCATATCTTCTCTACCCTGCTTCTAGAAGGGACTCCAACCGGCACCTTGGCAGGTACAAGGGGAATGGGAAAGGCGAAAGGGGAAAAAGGGAAATGAGAAGAGAATCGTTCTTAGCCCTTGCTGTTGACAGGTCACTGTGCTTCGAAGGAGTGCAGAAATCATGGAGAGAGGGGAAAGGAATTATAGAGAATAGAGCCAGGATTTCACAATGTATTGATTGTGGGCGATTGAAGAGGCAGAAATTATAAATTATGTAGCTTTTATAATTTCCAAAGCCCCACCCACAATCTGTGTGTAAATTGGTTTAAGTTTGGGTTCTAATTCGGTCGGGAAAAGTCTTCACAAGGATGCCTTTTCTTGTAATTCAGGAAAAATCAGAAAATTTAGAAAGGTTTGGGCATGAAACAGCTTTGCCCTACTTACAGATGGGACACTGTCTCTTTCACAGCAGTGTCCGGAGTCCAGTGCCTGCCAGAGTCCAAGATCGCTGTAGGCACAGCTTTCACGAAGGCATGATCGTGAAGCAAGGCAGGGGAAAGCTGGGGTGCTCCACATTATTCCCACAAATGGCTGCAGTTTACCATTAGAGGCAGGTCCTGCAGCAAGAAGCCAGGATGCTCCTCAAGGTCCAGCTCAAAGTCCGTGCGAGGTTTGTGTCTCCAGGTCCGTGTTCAGGTCCATTCAGGTCCCAGTGCAGGTCCCGGTGCAGGTCTTGGTTGAGGTCCGAGTGCAGGTCCGAGTGAAGGTCCCAGCGAAGGTCCTAGTGAAGGTCCTGCTCCAATCTGTCCAGCTACTATATACTGGGGCAATTTGTTCCCTCCCTGTTCAAGCCCACGGAGGGTGGCAGAAGGCACTTCACACCTATTGTTCTAAGCCTCTGGTGACAGAGGTGGGGAGGGAGGAAGACCGTTTTCCTGCCCCATTCACACCTCCAGTGGGGCAGTGCACTTGGGTGTGCCCTGCCACAGTTCGCACCCCATTCAAACCTCTGATGGGGCAGTGCCCTGCCCTGCCACACAGACCCCATTCCCTGAGTTACACATGCATTTGACATGAGACCATTGCTAGGTTAAGAATAAACACAGAAACCAGGCTTTTTAGGCTATCGGGTAGTGACAGGACTAGGGGGAATGGAGCAAAGCTGGACGTGGGGAGATTCAGATTGGATGCGAGGAGGAAGTTCTTCACCATGAAAGTGGTGAGGCCCTATAACAGGTAGCCCAGGGGGGTGGTTGGGGACACTTCCATGGAAGTGTTTAAGGCAAGGCTAGATGAGGCTCTGGCCAGGCTGATCTAGGGTAGGGTGTCCCTGGGCATGGCAGGGGGGTTGGAACTAGATGATCCTTGTGGTCCTTTCCAACCCTGACTGTTTCTATGATTCTATGATTCTAAATCAGAACCTTGGGTCACTGTCCTTCCAAGAAAACACCCTAACCATTAATCTATAGCCATTTTGCCTTCCTTCATCCTCTCTCTATACCTATATTTGACATTGATAATTGTTGTGATTATTAATTTTTATTATTGTTAATAATCACGATTTTCCAGGAATATTTCCCCGGAGTACATTTGGATGTTCAGTTGGCGAGATAGATACAAAAAATTGCTTACAAACACCAAATTAAACAGTTTAAACAGTCAGAACTTAGGAAACAGGGAGCCTAACAACAAAGAGAAATCCTAACCACACCTAAAAATACTCACGAAAACGCGATAAGTGAAAGAGCTTGTCCTGAGGAAAGGAGAAAAGAAGGGGTTTTGCCTTTGCTGCTGCTGCAAAAATGCTGCAATGCCACACACTGCAAACACGTGGCCTCTGTGAATGAGGTGCAAAGACGTTTGTTCCTCACGGAGGCGGTGGGAGAGAGAAAGCCAAGGGCCGATTGCTGTCCCTTAAATACCCCATTTTGAAGGGTGGAACTGACCAATAGGCAATTAGCATCTATTGTTTGGCCAATTGATTCAAAAGTCCTGTGCCCAGGGGTGGACCCTAACACCTTGAGGGACAGCACAAGTCACCTGACTTGTTCATGTGACTTGTCCATGTGGCCCAGGACTTCCTGGCTCAAAGCCACATGGTCTGTCCACCTGCTACCCCCGGACCTTACAACAGGGGGAGGGAAGAACAGGAATTGAACCAACTCTGGGCAGAATTTATGCCCTACCAGGACAATAATCCAGGCACCAGCACAAACCCAGCACTCCCTTGGTTTTGTGTCTTGAGCCTGCATTTCAGAGAGGCACTAAGGCACAGTGTGGGATTCCCTTTTTCTCTCCATGTCAACTGCACCAGTCCAGCAGAAGTAATAGGAACAAGGGCTAGCACATTCCCTTCCATCTTTTCCTCTTTTGCAGAGAACCAGTGGAGATGATCTGACAAAGGACTACATCTATTTCAAGTTATACATAAAGGAAAAAGATAAAACTCTTAAATCTAAGGACAAGAAAGGTATGTGGAAAAATATCAGAGTAGCCAATCGAAGTAATGAGATTCCAGGAAAGGCTAATTACTGCCTTGTATTATTTATTTTACACCTAAAGCCACTATTTCAAACTAGAAACACTTCCTACCTCCTGAAAGTGAGAGCCACTGTCATGGCCAGACTCAGACTTGTTATCAGGTTTCCTGGAGGAGCCTGAAGAAGCACATCTCCGTGCTAATGGTTATAAACACGTGATAGCAAGTACACAGCTAATCCAAAACTCACCTCTCTACAAAACACAGGGAATGGGAGAACGGATCATGGTTCTATTCAAAATTAATGAGAGTTCTGGGAAGAGCAGAACTTTAGTCATTCTGCTGTAAAATCTAATAGTAGAAGGAAATGCAGCCAAGACACACTGGGGGAGCCAGACTGGAGTCACTGAGTGGTTTTGTTGTTTTTTTTTTTTTAATTAAATAATTGTCTTTTTAAATTTTTAATAGAGAACACTTGAAAGCTATGTTATTTTTGAGAAGTTACTGAAGTTTTAATGGTAATAAGAGATGGGGAAAAAATGTTTTATGCTTTTTCTCTCTGAAGCCAACAGCTATTACTAAATATACCATACTGCCCTGATTAGAAAGATTTGAAGAAACAAAGTTTTCAACTTCTTGTTTACTCTGCAAAAAGGCCCTTATCGGTAGTGTTGTGCTGGAAGACAGGAACAAAGTGAAGTTGCCTGAAAATTTGAAATAATTTTCTGATAACTGATTGATCATACTTGATTGATAATACCTCAAGGTGATTCTGCAAACCAGAAAATCCTGTGTTGGTCCCATGCTGACCAATTACTGGGGTGTATGAGGTAGATAAATTGCTCACCTGTGTTTAAAGACTAATAGGAGAAACCCAGCCTTCAAATAAAAATGTCAAGGAGTGGAAAAACAAACATATGCCTTTGGCAAAGTACATTTCTAAGGAGTGTGTTTCAGCATTTGAAATTTATGGTCTTGTGTAAGACTAAATATTAAGTTGAGCACAAAGTGTTAGAAATATGTTTATGATTTTTAATATGTTTTGAGGAAAAATTATTACCAGTTTATTTTCTGTTGTTGTTCATGGAGGTGTTGTTACAGCTGTTTTGGGTTTTCTTGTTATTGCTACATTGGATCTTCTCTTCTCCATGGGTTAAAAGAACTTTATATTTGAGTCATTAACTCAGTTATTAGATTCTATAAAAGTAATTCATTTGCTCTAATCAAATATGATATATACTTAATAAAATACAAAGAGGCATATTCCCTCTTCTAAGGGAAGAACTAAGAAAAGGGCCTTTTATTTCTGGTCATCTTGTTGCACAAAGTCTCTATGAAAACTTTTTGGCTTTTTTTTTAATAGATTTTGGATGAGGATTAAGTCAATAACTAGGACAGTGCATTTCCAATGCCCCCAAGACCTTGTTAGAGCAGTAGTTTTTGCAGTACGTTAACATGTTGTGATGCTCTAGGGATTGCTGTGTGTACACTGACCTCTGTGCACAGGGCAGTTGGCTTGAAATGTGCGTCAAATAGCACTGTAAAGCCTGCACTGAACTCTGGTAACACACTACGGTTAGGCCAAAACTCTGAGGCCAGCACAGCCCACTGGATGCAGAGTGACTTTTGCCTCACTATTGCCCAAATGATGATGGGCACAGTTCTTCCTTTGAGACCTAGCTTTGAAACTGCAGGGCTGTATTAATTACCCTTAGGAAGCAGCACTTTTTTCAATGACTTACCACACCTAGGAAACATCACTTTAGTGAATTCTAGAGATGCCTTGAAACTCTTTAGAGATTCAGTTCTCAATGCCTCTAGGAGAACCTTGAAACATGAGACACAGTAATAACATGGGTTTAATAAAGGAAGACCAGAAGTACCTTCATAGCATTAATGGTTTCTCATTATATTGTTATACTTATAAAATTCATTAGTAAGCATGATGAAGCAGCACAACTGACTTACTGTTACGGAAGGAAGATACAAAAAAACCCAGATTTCATGAAAACATATTTAGTCTCGTGGTCCATTTAAATGTCAGACAGCAAGGTATTATTTCATACATAGCCCTCAAACACCAACATGAAAGAACTTCTGGTTGCCTCTGTGTGCTGGTTTGAACTAATTGGAGAATTTGAGTGAGAAATTAGACTATTGGCTGAGAAATGAAAATACATTGTGTCACTTCACTCACAGCTTTACTGAGAAATAAAAAAAAAAATTTTAAGAGTGTAACCCAAACATAGATAGGCAGATGGTTTCAGACCTCCCTGGGCTGTGGCTGCTTCTCTTGCATGGTTCCTTTTGTCTCTGCCTTTCGTAGCTGATTCTTAATAATTCTACTAACTTCTTTCCTACTATTAATCCCCCTGGCCGATCCACCTCAGCTTATCTGCAGCATCAACAGGTGGTGAGATAAGATTGGGGAAGGGGGGGAAAGGTGGTAGGGGGTAGTTGGTTACCCTTCTTGGGGATTTTGATCTCCGAGAGGGTTGTGGTGTTTCTGTATTACCTTTTCACTGTATATATCTTCAGCAGCACATATACTAAAATTGGAACGATACAGAGAAGATTAGCGTGGCCCCTGCGCATGGATGACACGCAAATTCGTGAAGCGTTCCATATTTTTTTTTTTTTCCGGGCTGGATGGGGTCTTGAGCGTCCTGATCTAGTGGGAGGTGTCCCTGCCTGTGGCGAGGGGTTGGAACTGGATGATCTTTGAGGTCTCTTCCAACCTAGACCATTCTATGATTCTATGATTCTATGATACATTCTAAATATTTACTTGTATATTGTGCTTTGCTGTAAATATAAAGCTTCATTTATCAACTTCCAGTGTTTCTCAGTCGGGGTTTATATCAAAAGGTGGGGTGGCAGGTAACTGCCAAACCACCACACTCTGAAATGACAGTTAAAGATGCATTAAGTTCAGTAAGTAGTTCAGCAAAAAGAAAGACTGGTTTGGGTTCAAGTAATAACATTTCAGAGCCATTGTCTTTATTCTAGTTTTTCCTACCGGGAAACTTTAAAAAGTATAGATATTCTCCTAGGAAAAAAAAATCCCATGAATTACAGTAAGAACATTACCACATATTGTCACTATTTGAAGGCAATATAATAAAAGGTGGAGTTTCCTGAGCTGAAAACTAGTCCAGTCTAATAACAAAATAACAAAAATAAGTGTTAGTTGTATAATTATAACTTGATGCTTATATTTTTCTTCCAGCATCAGTCTTTATGAGACCATATGAGTTTTACATGACAGTTCAGTTGCCAAAGTCTGATTCCTTGATCCACTGGACTGTCAATTGAGTGTTAAACCTGTCAGATACTGAACACTCTGGAGTGCATATCACACAACCATATCCAATCCTGGAAATTTTGTTGAATCTTTGAAATGGTATATTCAATCACTGTGTTTTTGGATACTGTTTGTTTCCTTATTCCTTTCTTCCTACCTCTCATGTCATTAAATTGAGAAGAATGGTGAATTTAGATAATAACAAAACATTTTATATATCTCTTGGAATAAAAACAAGCCATCTGTTTGGAAAGAACCTTTTCTGATTTTCATAGTGATTTTATTTACTTGTTTTCTTTGCTCTTTTGTATCTTGTTATATAATAAATATAAGTTATTCTTTTTCTCTTATACATATTTGTCTTGCTTCCAAAAATGTTGTGGGATGCTTCTTTTTGCATAACAAATTCTCTTCCAGATATATAATTTTTGCGGTTGTGAACTGACAGTTTTTAAGTGTCAAAATCCATTTTGAACGTCACAAAAAAAGCAACCTGCTCAACTCTAAAAGTAACCAGATTCATAAGAGTTCATAGAATCAGTAGTATAAAGAAATGAAAGCAGAGGCCCGGAGTACATGTGGCATTAATAATGAAAGATGTTGCTTTTCACCTCTGTATTACTGATCCAAAATGAAAGTTGCTACCCTGTGATCATTATTCAGTGACCCATACAAAAAGTGTGGATGACCTCCATCTAGGTCCTGATAGATATTTCTCTGTCTCATAAAAGCAAACACAAAGGGCAGTGGCCTGGTTAGAAGTTACAAAAGAAAGGCTGGTAACTGCTCTGCCATTGCTGTTGTAATTTTTTGGTTGGTGTAGTTTCACTTTTCAGTTTTGTTAGTCTGGAACTTCGTGGGAGCAGGAAATTAATTTTAAAAACAACAAAATGATGTAGAGCCACTTGGATGGCACAAGGAAACCTGCTCAGCACAAAAGACTATGGAAGCAAAGTTTCTGTGATATGCTTTTTTTCTTGCTTTCGTTTGATATTCTTATCCCTCACAACACCTGTTTCAGTAACTTTGAATGATTTTAGAAGCTTCTCATTACACAGTCATCAGCTCACCTGGGATTAACACTTCAGTTCCTTTGATATAATCAGTAAAATGCAGTATGCATCCCATGATAGAACTGCCAACATTTCTGAAAATTGGAGGAACAAACCCCTGAGACCTCATGAATTTTCTGCATTTGGCTGAGTAAAGAACCTAAAATCACAGCCAAGATTCTCTGGTATTAGAGCCTGAAGGAAATCTCTGCCAGAACATCTTTAGGGGATGGATATTCATGAGCACCTACATACACCCATTACACTCAAAAATGTGGAAAAATGTGTTCAAACTACCATTGAAGTCTTCAGAAAGTCTCCCATTAGATTCAATGGGCCTTGAGGCAGAATGAAAGATACAGCACAGAACTGCTGTAATTCACTTTTACATGAATGCTCTACATGGTCTCAGACAGATGACACTTGTAATGGCACAGGAGCAGACAGCTAGTCTGTTAGGGAAGCCACTTACACATGGCATGGTAGACTAATTATATTTGCTTCAGTGATGGTAGGATACTTCTTTGTTTTTCTTTTGGGAAACAGTACACTAATTCTCCACAAAAATGAGCGTGGTGATAAAAGGGTGGTGGTTTGGTATTTTTTCTGAATGCAAAACAGAGAAAGATCAGGGATGAGACTACAGGTTTGATCAATCAATATATTCATTTTTTCCAACAAAACCCAGGATAATTGTGCTATAAGAGTACTTATATCAGCCCACTGCTGCTAACACTCTTGGACACACCACATGAACTCAAGATTGGACCTTCAGCATGACATTTCCTTGACATTCACCTTGACTATAATCACAGACAACCTGCATCCTCTTAAATGAGCACTCAGACCTCTCCCATTTAGTTTCAGGCCCATTCACTAGAAGCTGCAGAGTGGGCTACAGTGACAGTAGAAGGAAGAAATCAAGAAGCCACAAAAGTAAGACATTAACAGGATTTTAGAGTGCAAAAGTAACTGAGAAATTACGAAGAACAGTAAGCGATATAGAAACATAGTTTAGATACATAGTATTCACTAAACAAATCTCATAAATAATTAAATCCTACAAACAAGTAACAACTGTTAGAAGTGACTTTCTTTTTATGATAAGAGACAACTTCTCAAATCTCCACAAGGTTATAGTGTTTTTACCCTGCTACTTGAGGAATAATTCTTCATTTTCTTTCATATCTAAACTTATTTAAAATTTGTGACAACCAGTAAATGCACTTTAAAGCTGATTTATTATTTCAGGCTTTCAAGCCTAGCAAACTCAAACTACTATTCACAAGGTAAAAAAAAATAAAAAAGCCCTCCAGCAACATTGCTTCCCATGCATTCAGCTTTATCTTGGAACATTCAGCTTTAAGCTTTAAGAGCTTTCTACAGATTTGGGTTTTTAGCCTGGCCTAGGATAATTATCATGTTTTGGTAAAGTGATATCTAATAGATTGCCACTGTATTGAAGACATAACACCTGTGGTTTTGCTAATGCTGCCTCCAGCCAAGGGAGAAGGTTAGGAAAGTCACTTTAAGCAGAACTTTTTTTTCTTTTTTAAAATTTATGCTTCTTTTCTTCTCCCTTCTTTGCATGGGAGTATTGAGTGAAAGGTCTAATGCTTTGTATTATTTTTGGATAAGGAACTAATTTATTTGTGTTTCAGTTTATGTCCCTATTTTTTCAAGCTGTTCACAGATTATTCTGAGTCATGCTTTTTGCAGGCTTCCAGCGTAACTGGCTTGTGAAGATCACACATGGACTCTAAAGGTGAATTAATTAATTAATTTACCGGTTTTGAACTAACAACCACAAGAATTTCCTAGCTAGCAAGCTGTAAGGTGACAAGCTCCCCTGCAGCCCACACAGAAGACATTCTCAGCTTTATGGCATATATAAATAACTTTCTATAAATAGAATATAGACAAATAAGCATAAGAAAGAGCAAATTACCTTAGTGAAGTCAGCTCCGCTGAATACTTCTCAGTATTCATCATGACCCAGACTGGAATTTTTGCTCATAGATGCTTTAACCATTAATTTTGATTGCCTGTGGGTACATTTTCTGTCCCAAGTAATATATAATGAGAATGATTTCAGCAAAAATGAAGGTGAATATTCTCCTACTCCTCTCAAAAAGAAACATCATCAGGTGAAGGGTGCAACCAAAACTATATTTGCTGCGGGCTGCACATTACACTTAGAGAACGGCTGTCTACTGCTATTGCCACCCTCTCCTGCAGGCATATCTTGAAAGACAGGGACTGCAAGGAGAAGCGTTTAAAACTGTACATTTTAAGCCAAGACTTCTCCAACAATTATTGGTGAAGTGCAACAGAAAGGTGGCCATAAGGTCAATGACATTTAAGAAATTAGTGTGCATTTATGTGGCATGTCTGTCCCGCTGTGCAGAGGTCCCAAATGCTTTCAGAGCTATAGTTGTACTATCATATAAAACACGGTTAAAGATTTTCTACTTCCTCGTTTCTGACATAACAAATCATTAGCGTATTGTCAGGATTGCAGACATGTCACTGTTAACAGGAATAAGTTATAGATTTTATTTTGAAACTGGGCGAAGAAATACATATCTGTGAAGGAAAGCTAAAGGAGATATTTGCCATGACTGCAGAGCAAAATAATAAATGTAATCCTGGCAAACTATTCAATATATGTATTATCGTGATTAACAGACATTACATTTGCAGCTATTTGTTGTTTTCCTAGAAAAGTAATCCAGCCCTGGAAAAGAGAGATAATACATTTTCTTGCACTATAAATTAATTTCAGCATAATCATGGTCACTGACACATTCCAAAATGCTACACTGAAAATGGAATGGGGAAGATTTCCTTATAAAAGGTTAAGCAAAACAGTTTGAATAGAAAAGATTGGATGGAAAATGATCTTGTAAACACAGTGGAATTATACCTAAAGATGTTTCCTTGATGTTTCACTGAAACTTCATGATCTACCATGAACTAAAATTGATTTGGGGTCTTTGATGGACCATCATGATTTCAAAAACAGCTCTTACTTTACATGTTCCCTTCAGTGTCACAGAAAAGTCTCATTATTCTGCTACAGCTACACATAACATGAGCAGATGCTTCAAGGATAGGACAGACATCTTTGCAGAATTAAACGGGTGATTGACAGAGAAAGATGTAGCCCAGCAGGACTATCTGAAGAGGGCAATAATTCCTTAACTAAGATCCTGTGACCAAAAATGACAACACTGCTGACTCTCCAGCTGTAAGAATGAGGTGGCAGGACATCAGTAGTGTAGTGGGATGTTACCAAAAAAAATATAGAATGGGCTAATTTTCCTTCAAACTTTACAAACACTTTTTTAGCAGCTGGACGCAGAGAAAGTGTTACAAAAACCTTCTTTTCAATAAAGATTGTAATCATGGAGTGTTCATTCACTTGTCTAGTGGATAATAAAAGATTAATTTTTGAATCAGGGAAGCTAGTCTGGGTTTAATGAGTTCTTGGTTAGGAACCAACTAAAGAACCAAAACCAACCATGTGTGTTTTCCTGTCTAAACGATTGACAACATTGATGATACACTCAAACACTACTGAAGAATGGAGTTACAGTTGATTAGTGTCATTTTTTGAAACAAAATATTCCTGTCAGCTTTTTATATAAATATTGCTTGAATAGTTCACAATATTGTCAACTCTTTCTTTTTCTCTATTCCTTTATATAGCAACTTTTCCAAGAATTTTAAGAAACCCATGAATTTAAAAAATATAATTTCTGACATTACAGACCTCTTCTCCATGGATGTTTTATGAATCTGCATGTTTATAATTTGTTTTGTAACATTCTCATCCAACATCACTTTCTTTAGTCTTTGCTCATTCTCATCTAATTCTTGTTGTTAGTCATGTCTTTGCTTCCAGCAGAACTCTCTGATTTTGTTTCTATGCCCTGACTGTTTTATCGAAAATTAACACATACAATTGATTAGACCTTCTTATTCCATTTGGAATCTTAATTTCTAGTTACCACATTTCTTTTTCATTGTCAATAAAATTAGGTACAATTTTTTCCTCTATAGACTTCATTCATTACAAAGACTTCAGGGAAAAATAGACCACAAACTCTTGCTTGCCAAAAATGCAAAAAAACCTCAAGCTTTGAGATCCAAATATTTGACCATAAAAATAGTTCATGAAAAAGAAATGTATTCATGACTCACTGATCCAGAACTTTCTACTAGATACTATAATTTGCTAAATGATATGTTTCTGCATATTCCAAAGAATTATAGAAATTTAGGGACCCACAAAAAGACAGAATAACAGACTTACTCTCATTTCATTTGACCCCTGTACTGAGAGAAATTCCATCATTCTCTAGAATATGCTTATTAAACTTGTTTATAATATTCACAACAGCAGAAATTCCACAGTTTAGCTACCTAGTAGTATGACAGAGAAGAAAGAGCCAGACTCTTCCTGGAGGTATAAAACAACAGAACAAGAGGCAATAGACAAGATGCAGTATTGGACAGAAAATCCAGTAAGATAGAATGAAAAATAATTTCGCTGTGTGGATGGTGAAATACCTGAACAGATTCCCAGAGAGGCTGTGGTATCTCCATCACTGGAACTACTAGAACTTCAATCAATATAGCCTCGAGGAACCTGCTCTTGGATCCAAGTGGAGGGTTGAAACAAATGGCCTCTTAAGGGCCATTCCCACCTGAGTTATTCTGCATATCTGTGAATCTCTGAACATCATCACATATCTCATCATGATTTTTTTAATACACAATGTAAATCTGGCAGGAAGGAAGACCCAGGAAACTAGAGACCAATTAGCCTCACCTCCATCCCTGGAAAGGTCATGGAGCAGCTCATTACAGAGGCCATCTGTAATCACATGGAAGAAAAGAGAGTTATCAGGAGTAGCCAACATGGATTTACGAAGGGGAGATTTTTCTTGACTAACCTGATAGCCTTCTATGAAACCATGACCAAATGGGTCGACAAAGGAAGACCTGTGGATGTCATATACATTGACATCAGCAGGACCTTTAGTACCTTTGGTACTGTCTCCCACAACATTCTCATAGTCAAGCTCAAAAGATGTGGCATAGAGAGCTGGTCAGTGAGGTGGATTGAAAACTGGCTCCACAACAGAGTTCAGAGAGTTGTCATCAGTGTCACAGAGTCAAGCTGGAGGCCTGTAGCCAGTGGTCTCTAGGGATCAGTACTGGATGCAGTTTTGTTCGATATCTTTATCAGCGACCTGGATGAGGGCATTGAGTGTACCCTCCACAAGTTCACTGATGATACAAAACTGGGAGAGGGTGGCTGACAGCCTGTCACCTGTGCTGCCATCCAATGACCTCTAGACAGGCTGGAGCGCTGGACAAAGCCTAGCTACATGAAGTTCAATAAGGACAAATGCAGGGTCCTGCATCTGGGGAGGAATAGCATTAAGCACTAGCAGGTCCACGGAGATATACCATGGAGTCCTGGTGGACAGCAAGGTATGCATGGGATATCAATGTGCTCATGTGGCCAAGAGAGTGCCTCCCCTATGGAGACAGATTGAGAGGCTTGGGGCTGTTTAATCTGGAGAAGAGAGGACTAGGAGGGGAATCTGATAAATTTCTATAGATATGTGAGGTGTGGGTGTCAAGTGGATGGGGCCAATCTCTTTTCAGTTGTGCACACTAATAAGGCAAAGAACCATGGATAGAAGCTTGAACATAGAAGGGTTTTCCTCAACATGAGGAGAAACTCCTTTACAGTAAGAGTGACAGAGCACTGGAACAGGCTTCCCAGAGGGGTTGTGGAGTCTCCTTCTCTGGAGACTTTCAAAACCCATTGGGATGCATTCCTGTGCGTACTACCCAAGGGGATCCTGTTTTTGGCAGGGAGGTTGAACTTGATGATCTCTGGAGGTCCCTTCCAACCTCTAACATTCTATGATTATGTGGTTGTGTGATTCTGTGTTTCTGATTTTCTGTCAATAATTAATGTAACATCTTCGTATGTAAAGAAAACTACTCTGCAGTTTTTCTCTCCAAAATTTTTATCATTCTTGGTGGCCTGTTATGTTATTTATCAGACCCTTACTTAAAAAGCAATACCCCTGGGGAAGCCCACTCTTTCACACTAATCAAAGTGGGAAATTTTTGACTCATGTTTTGCATGCTCCTCACAATAAATCTAGATCATATTTCTTTAACTTGCTTGTTAGACTAACAATGTAAAAAAGCAATATTATAATTACTGATTTCTTATTTTTACAGTTTTCCCTTTTAGATATCATGATAGTTACTGTGTAAAAGAAGGAAATTAAATGAAGTTTGATGGAATCTTTTTTTTAAACTTATGATTCTTTTTATCATTTTATTATCTCCTGACTTTTTTAAAATGTAGATTGATTAGTTACTTGCTTCTAAGTCTTCCCAAGGATCTCACTTTCTTATTCTTACTACTTTTCTCTTCTTAAAGATAGTGTATTGTCTCACATCCTGGAAGCCACAGGTTTCCAAGAGTTCTTGAAACACCTCATCAGTGATTCAGAAATCCCAGATATTTTCCCTAATGTCAACATGCTCTCTAAAGACAGCCATGGACTTTGCAATCCCCTGAAAAGTGGCCATAAGCACATTCAGGATATAAAGCAGTCAGAACGGCAGCCCCATTTCCAAACTATAGTTCCTCAATTTTTTGAATACTGGTATACTTGCCACAAAATTCATGCATAATTAAATCCTACTAATTTTGCTAATTAACTCCTTTCCTAATGTTTGCATAACATTACTGAAAACAGTCTTGCTTGCTTTCACCATGAATTCCCTCTTAGTTGCTTGGTTTAGCCTCAGTGCTTGACACATCATTCTGCCTTAGATCAATATACTATGTTTACCCTAGGTTATAAGTCATTATAGCATTACAATCTGCTGTATTATTAATGTACATGAAACTGCAATGTAATGCTGTATTGAACAGAAATGAAAGAGCAGTCATCATGTATATTTGAGGAAAAGGTGACCTTGGCTGTTAATATTTTCAAGGTGATTAAAGTGTTTTAGGTCACTGGAGTTCTGAATGCATGTCCTTTCCTCTTCATAATACAGCTGTTTGGACACTAATTCAATTTCTTTTGTATACTCAACTCTTCTTTTGGTCATCCAGTTATCTGGGGATTAATCTTGATTGCCTGGTAATTGATTATTTATAAATACTTGAGGCACAACCTAGCAAAGTATACATTTAGCTTTAAGAATATCAGCAGTGATACCACCATTTCTTCCTTTAGGATAGAATTAAGTCTTTTACTGGGCTGGGACACATAAATGATGTGGGGTTTAGTAATTTTAGCCAGAAATTTCATTCTTTGACATTTAGTCCTGTGAGCTGGTTTATAGTGCAGTGAACGCAGTCATCTAAGTCATGAGGTTTTGCCTCCATTCCCTAAATGAATAACTACATCTAGATCACAACTGTGTGCTTGCACAGAAGTTTCAATCAATCCCATCTAAAAGTGTACAAACAGTGACCTTTAATAAATGGCAAAGTTCCCACTACCTTCAGTCAAGTTAGAGTTTTACCTCCAAATCCCCGGTATGCCTTAATTCATTAAAATGTTTAAAATAATTAATTGACATGTTAATTTTTTTTTAAATTTTTTTTTTTTTTTTTTTTAGGAAAAGGGACTACTGTTTGTTTAACACAAAATCAAGGTGGTTGGGTGTTTTATGCTAGAAAATAAAGCTAGTCAAAACTGAACAAAATCTGAACTTTAGACTTTTATATCTGTTCCTTTCTAATCAACAATGAGTTGCAACAATTTTTTTTTTAATAGATCCATTACGTAAAGAGAAAAAACCCAGAAAAATAAAATAAAAAGAAATCTCTATACAGAATGCTGTTACTGAGAACGCTGTGTATCTATTGATATTTCATTTAACACACTGGCATGCTAGGCACATGTATTTTAAGGTTCAGGTTTAATTAAAAGATAAGACTAAGCAGCAACTTGGCAAAACGGATGAGGGAAGTGTTGAATTATTTGTGATGGCAAAACAGATGTTTTTATTTTTTAACTAATCTCAAGGTAACGTAAAATTGAGAGACTGCTTCCATATTTTTGATGCATTCAATGAGTTACTCAAGTTTTCACACAATTACTCCTCCTCATCTGATACTTTCATATAGTGAAACATTTGCAGTTCTTAGTCTGCTTGGATTTTCAAAAAGCTGTTTTTTTCCTGTATACATCATAGTAGAAAACCTTATCTTCCAGACTAAAATTATCTTCAAAAGTCATGAAGTAGAGATTAAAAGTAAAAGCAGGGAAGCTAAGCAAGTGATTATCTTCTTAGAGAGTAATACTTGGAAATATTATCTTTCTACAACAAGGATTAGAATGCAGGAAAGTGCTTTCAAAAACATTAGTTCAGAGGGCAAAACCATTTACAGCACGCCACAAGATGGTAAAGCTGGGCATAACTCTACTGGTGACAATAAAGCTCAGCCCATTTACATCAGAGGAACAGCTGGCTCTGGTTACTTGTAGCGTATCCCTTTGTAAAACAAGTGTCAAGGGCAAAGAGAACAGATTTGCTTTATTACTTGAATGCAGTAGCACACAGAAACCCAGTGAAGGATGAAAACTCCATTGTTATTGGCACTGAGAGAAAAAAAATGTTGAAAATAATTGAAACAGCCAAGTATGAACTTACTCAGCAGATAAATGAAGACACAGAAATATAAGGTGGCACTGGTGGATGTAAGAATGAAGTTAGTGTCTTGGTGTGTTGATCACTATGCGGAAGAAAGCAGAGGAGTAATTCAGGCATCAGGGAGAGGTTATGAAGCCTGCCAACCTAATTTTCATACAGCACAAGATTTTGCAAGTACATTTTCAGCTTTACTAATCTCTAATGAATGTCATGGCTAGCCACAGCTGGTCAGAAAGCAAGACATTTCACAGGAACACAAAAAGCAGAAACAGAGAGAATCAAGTTGTAGGATGTGTGTCTTGATTCAACAGAAATGTAAAATGTATTTTCTTTTGAAAAAAAAGTATGAACTTCTAGAGTGAAGGGTAAAATCTCCCTACTAGGTGAAAGAGACACTATTATAGAATGATTTGAATCTGGGTTAAAAGTCAATTGTGATGAGGCCAATATAAAAATTATTAAATATTTTATTAAATATATACAAAGAAAATTTCCCCAAACTTATTTAACACACACATATTATGTTATATGGTTGGTTGAACTAATTTTGCAGAATGCATATATACAATCAGATTGATTTAGATGATTTAAGAAAGATTTTAGAAAATTTAAATAACTGGAGAGAGTCTTGCAGAGCATAAACTGCCACTTAATGGTTAAACCTAAACTTTTACAAACTTCAGAAAAGAGAGTAGAATTTATTCACTGGTTAATCTTAATATTTGTGATCCCAAAAGTATATGTGGAGGTATAAATGGCTAAAAATGCAGCCACATGGTGATGGAACAGTGGGGCTTGCTGCTTGCGTAGCTTAAATTGAGCGCACTGCTGGATAAATCGTCAGTGGCTCTCAGGAGATCATTGGAGCAGTCAGCTGTCTGGGTTGAGCAGGATCCAGGTTTACGGGCTGGAACAGTCTGATTGGGTGTGGTGCACGGCAAAGGGGTCGGCCCTCGAGTTGAAGCGGCAGACCGGCAGCTCCCTATGTCACAGGTCCTCGCAACTCATTGCTAGGACATTGTTAGGTCATTACGAGACTTGGCCAGCGAAGGGGCAAGCAGCTTCAGACCTTTGGCTCAGTGACAGACCGGTAGGGCCAGGTCTGACGTTTGTGGGGGAGGCGAGTCCCCAGCTGCGCACGGTGCAAAATACACCAGGTGAACAGGTAGCCGACAAAAAACAGAGGCAGCAACCAGCAAACAAACAAGGTTTCAGGCATTTGGACAAGTGTCTTTGACCAATAGCAACAGAATGAACACTCCTGGAACCAATCCTGTGTTATTTTACTGAAAAAGGTAGATACACTTGCCTAGCATCCTGATCCATGTTTACCACAAACAATGAAGGATGCAGAAGAAGGCCAAATATGGTCTTTGAGTCAGAGGCCAAGAGATACCAGTGGTTTTGTCCATTTTCCTGCTTCTTCCACCCTGGGAAGGAGGAGAGAAGGGTGGGGGTGCAAGGTGGGTACTCAGGTAGATGTTTTAGGTATGTATTTTAAGTATAATTTGGACCTTACACACACACACAAGCAACATCACTACTTCACATCTGTAGCATAACATCCTGGAGTTCAGCCTATCTGCTTCTCAAGTAATGACTCAAGACAGTAATTTAAAGCTGTCCTGTGTGATCAGAAATCTCCATTGGGAGTCAGAAGACGTCAGAAGCCATCAGAATTAAAGCATCCTCAAAAATTATCTTGTATTAAAAAAAACCTAACTGTGATTTGTGTTTTTTCCAAACAGCTCAAAGTGGGAATGGCTGTGTGAGGTCAAAGAAAACTGATAAGGCCCAGCAAGTGAGCATGTGCAGCTGTTTTCAAGATTGTTCCTGCAGTGTTGCATTAGAATCAAAGAACCAAATATACTTTAAAGTTTGACTTTTCTCTTTCTTTTTCTCCTTACTGATTCTTGTCCTTACATCACACTCACGATATAGCTCTGTATGAGTGATCATGTGTATTAGTTTCATCTATGGTGATAGGACTCAGTTCCCGTTCTCTAATTCATTACATTCAGAAACTAATTCCTAGTACCTGCACAGAAGTATGATTTTGGTAAGATCTTTACCAAAGTTGTTACTCTATTCAGTTGTAATACAGAAAGCCAGATCCAGAAAACATTAGTAATTGCTGTAGAATGAGTAGATATCTCAGAAGCATAAGAATGATGAGACTGAATTTGCCTTTCTCCAACAGCAGTTATAAATCAATGTCTTGAAAAGAATAAGATCAGGGGAAATTTGCCAGTATTGTTTTCCTTGAATATATTTCTGGGCTACAGTTATTTTTGTCTCAGGGAACTAATGGTCTAGAACTTACCAAATGGATTCAGCAGAACCTCTTCCATATCTGACCTCCACTGGGACATATGTTCTACTTTATTAATGTGCTCATAACTAGCAGGAATTAGATGCTGATGCTACATTCAGTTCCTGAAGTTGGATAAAATATTAAAGATTATCTTCTTAATACTCAAGGTGTAATTCAAGTCTCAGTATCATGTTTGTTAATACTGCTTGGCAAAACTACCAACGTGGACATGCTCACAGGGGCTATTATGCTGAGGCTTATAATAATTTTATTGCACAAATTATTTCAATCTTCCAGGGCTTCCTTGGAAGTCAACAGAAACAAAAGCATCCTTGTTGCTTTACTATCAACTTTAATGAATAAACCATCATCAGCTATGTCCAGACTGGAAGTAGCTAAGGATCAAAGATCGTAGTCAACAGTAAACCAGCTTTCCTTCAAAGTCAGTCAAGTGGTATCTGGTCTAAAATGCTGAGTGTGGAAAGTTACTTTTGTATGGACTCTTGTTCTTTCTCTTTGGTGTCCCACAGTTGCTGAAGAATTATCCGCTGCCAACAAGAGGGACAGCTGTCAGACTACATTCTCTTCCCTCTTCTTAACTGATACCTCTGTGGCAGAAAAAGCACATTCATGGGGAAACCATTAGCTAGAAGTTGTTAATGGATCCTGTTCCTGGTAGCAAGGCACTTAGCAAGAAGAGAAAGAGTGCAATAATCAAGACACATTTCCTATAACATTTATCAAGTAACCAACTAGTAGCCCTAGGCCATATTGTGCTACTCCTTGTTCAACAGATGTCCCCACTGACTTCAAAACGGAGTTGTTTTGAAAAACTGACAGCAAGACAGATCCCTTGACACACTAGTGCTAAGTTTTAATGTTGAAACTTTTCTAAAAAGTTGAAGGAAATTACCACACCGCATCAAGTTTTAAAAAAATCACTTTGAAAGGAAAGGAAATAAATATAGAAGCAAGTTTTTAAAGAGCATCACAAAGCTACATTAAAAAAAATAATTGTAAACCTGAAGGTTAATTTTATCACTATTTCCCCTCCTAGATTCAAGTGGACAAAAACTTCTTAAGCAAAAACTTCTGAAATGTTTTGTTGATTAACAAGTTGTTGATATTCACTATGGAAGATGATACTTCTCAGTTCTTATACATTATAAAAAGTATTTCCTGTCATGGAGGCTTTGGCAATAAGAAAGGAAACTCTGTAACTGTACAGTTACAAGTTAATAGAGCACTGAAACATTTTGTAATTATCACTGTGAAGCAAAAGAAAAGTGCAGTTATGTTAACAATAACCACAACACTTCTGCTTTCATGAAGTTTTTTTTTCACAGAAGCTATAAATATCCCCTTGTTATGGTGTGTAAAGAGGTACAACTAGTTAATTGTAATTAATTAATGGAGTTAATTAAGTGTAATTAACTACTACTAATCTTTTCTGTCAAACATGTAACTGTTTCTTGCTCTAACCTAGGGAGGTTGAACACAGAGCATCAACTTGCCAGAGACACTTTCCACACGATGGAAATATAGGCCTGAATATGGCTTCCTCTGCCATAATATGAAAACTGTCCTTTTTTTTTTTTTTCACATAGATATTTCCCTGACATCTTTCTTCATTACAAGTGAAAGACTCAGATCTGTTTCTGAAGATCCTTCTAAGACAATTCCTTGCCCTTTTTCTTTTGGGCTTCTGCCCCACAAGGTGTGTTAGAACATTTCATTTATTATGCCAGTTTCAAAAGGTAGCAACACTTAAAATTAAAACATTTCAGGCTGCCACCTAAAGTGTCAGGCAGATGCATTGGGGCTTCCTCAGCCATTTCACAGCAATGGGTAGCAGCCTCCAGCACTACCCTCTGTGCTAAAGGGGTTCAGCCCTGATCCTGGGGCTAGGGGGACTAATATTTCCCAAGACCCATTAGTGGCTCTGCAGCAGCAGACACCTCTGGGGCACTGAAGCATATGTCAGCTGGAAACTGAGTGCCTCCTTTGACCTCAAGTATTTGCAAATAGCATCATGAAATAAGGAGGGAAAGAACCATTTTTGCTTATACATATTTCATTGTTTTCTCAGACCGTGAAAATCATGCATGTTTTTGGTTTTTTTTTCCTGGGATAGCAGAAAGGTTTTGCATAAAGATTTTGTCTATCCTTCCTGATGCGCTGTTGCAATATCTGTACGGCATGTACTCCAATTCCTAATTGTACCTCAAGTTTCTAAGGTCGCAAGAAGGAAGCAGAACCCATGACAAAAATATCCACAGTCTCTTTGCAGTTTTCAGCACTTTCTAATCACTGCTGACCTGTGCATGAGCTGCCACTGCTGCAGCTCCTCTAAACTGCTTCACTAGCTGGTCTCTGCCTGGCCTGCTCAGTCCCTGCTCTCAGGACTGGTCTTCTTCAGCCCTTCTGCCAATCTACCTGCTCAACATCAAGCCTGTGGACATAAATCAGCACTGAAGTGCTTCATGGATGGAGACAAATTACAAAAATATATGTTTTTGCTGCCATGAATCTGAAAAATGCAATGACGTGCATTGGATTGAAGCAGATGCTCTTTATTCTAGGCCACTGCAAGCTTACGGCCTGTGCAGAACAGAGGACCAAAACCAAGAGACCAAAAAAGGCAAAAAGCCCTGTCACCCTTGTGGTGACTCCTTTTATCCCATCATACAAAAAACACATTAACATAATTTGGCGAGTAAAGCCCAGTCTTTAACATACATCATGTCTTGTTTTTAACCCTGGGCCATGTGTCCCACTATCTTTCCTCCCCCGTGGGTGGCATCCTGAAGCTGTGGGAATGAAGGCCAAATGCTTTATACACTGCTCGTTATTATTCTCTCTTATGCTGGATTCCCACAATATGTTAAAAAAAAAAACAAAACTAACTTTTCTACATAAAGTAAATACCTTATTCTTTAGTCCTCTCATCCTGCAAGAAAGATTATATTTATCTGAATCTTACATATTCCTGTAGCTGTTAGACTACATTTTTGTAAGCATCTGGATTCTCTATGATGCTTTAAATTGTGCAGAAGAGATGCATACAGTGAGCAGGATCTATTTGAAGCCCCACTAAAGATCAGGTCAACATGAAGAAGGCTGCCATCATGCTAGACAGGATGAATGCAGGCATCACATTAATGGTGTCAGCAGGACCACTGAAGTAAGCAGCACAACATTTTTCTTTGACGACAAGTATCGTTAAAATTGTCCTCGTGGGCCTCTGCCTGCTCTGACACATAAGGGGCTGTGACAGCTCGATCAATCAGCTCTGGCAGATTCCAAAGAAACCAGTCATCCACAGGGACTGTGATACTCACCTCAGGGCCTGTGTTGGACAGCTAATATTCCACTCCTTGATGCATAAGACTTTATATGTGATGTGTTTTTCAGATTCCTCCTCCCACATGACAAAACTGCCAGGCAAAAATCTCTGATACCATTTTTTCCCTCTCTGCCATTCTCAAGGCAAATTATCAATCTTCTCTCAAGCTTAATTCTTGACCTTAAGTTTAGTTCTGTCCCAACAGACGGTCCCTCAATTACCCCTATTTTACTTCAGTTATGCTTCTCTTTCAGCTCTGCCCATCTCATGGGTCAAAAGAGAAAGTTCACAGCTGCATGAACTTGGTTTTGACTTTAAAAAGTGTTTGTCATGATTAGATGCTTCTAGAAAAAAGACATGAAGCGGCTTGCTTGATGCGGTAATGTGACAACACATGTCCTATGTCTGACAAGACTGAAAATCAGAAAAGTCAAAATTTTCCTGGTTCCAGGTAATGCATTTAGGCACAGGTGAAAAACATATTTTTGCATTCAAAACTAAATTCAACTGAACTTTACTCAAGAAAATATAGTGCTACTAATCTTTTCTGACCTGTAATAATTACTCTTCTGTGTAGAATGATCCTGTAATATCCATGAAGTATGGTATAAATGAATTTATCAAGATAAAGGCATTTATTGTAGTGATTGATAAAATAGCTCCTGTGCAAGGCTCTGAGAATACTTATATAAATACACATTACACTGAGACAAAGTTATTAATATACCCTCATTTGTCTGGGAAAGCACAAATATATAGACTGCAATTTCTTACTTTTGTCAACACTTCACAGTTGTTATTTTTAGCTCCACTCTCTGTGTATTAATAATGAATATGCTCTCACAGTTGGAGCCATAGGAACAAAACTCATTATTTTTACAGGTAAATCCAATAGCATTTTTAAATCTCTAAAGCACTGCTCACGGAAAAAAATAAAATCAACAGTAAGGATATATTTTTTTTTATGTGCTACAATACCAATCTAGAAAAAGTATTGCCACAAGACATCATTATGTCAGCAAGACTAGCAGAGCTATATAAAGCATTTAACATGCATTACAAAGTTATCTTCACCTTTACTTTGAAAAAAAATAGATTTTTTTGTCCCAGAGACAAGTGATAGAAAAACTAAATAAAGTGTTTTCACGGCTCATTTCAGAAGCATTAGCAAGAAGCAGAAGGTTAGCGGTGAAATTCTTGGGGTATAATTTGTTTTCTTTGAGATTTAGTAAAATTTATCATCCAAATAACTTATCCACAAAACACACACCTTGCCTTATCTGGCTGACCATGTGTTTGCAAATTCAAGTGTAACTCTGTTACAATTCTAGTTGGAAAATAAATGGGTTTTTTTACATTACTAAAATATTTAATTCTCATATTTTTCAAAATGCATTCAAATGATAAAAAATACCACTTTTTCTTTGGACTTGGTCTGGTTTTGGACATAATTCTCAAAACCAAAAAATGTTCTGTTTTTTTTAGATTTGTCAAGTAATCACTTACATACAGGTTGCTTTTACCCCACTTCACTTTGAAGTATTTATACTGATTAGGGTAGTACTACACTAGACTTGCTTAGTGCAGCAATATCCATGCTCCCCCACAAATAAAGACACTTGAGCAAGTTTTATTTGCTAAATGTATATGTACATGTATATCTCAATCATAACTATTGCAGGCAAGATACATAATCAAGCGCAATCATGTCCTCAGGTTTATGTTTCCTTACACTGTAGCTTAGAATAGAACCTACTTTCCGGTTTGTTGTGGGATTTTTGCACAAATGCAATTGTCTATGTACATATATTCAAACAAACAAAAAAATTGTTTTGTTTTATCAGAGCTCATCAGAGAAGCACATCTTGGAATAAGAGCAAAGCAGAGCATACCAGGAAGTGCTGATGTAGCATCAACATTTCTGTTATCTGCGACTTTCAGAAAGCCCTGTAATTCACCCATCTTCCTCCACTCCACTGTCAGAGTACACCAAGATTCTCTATTGTGGGAGAGGTATCTCTCTGTTTTTTTGGCTATTATGTGCTTGCAAAGTGATAGGAAACAGTATTTGCCAGTGTTTGTTATGTTTATTATACTTGATTTGTAGACTAAGAAATAAAATGAACAGGTAACTCAACACCCTTAACAGATTAGTACTTTAAGGTATTCATATATCAGCCTTCTTATGATAGCAAAGGGAATTAGATTATTTTTTTATTCCAAGGTTCCAGACTTTCATGGTGCTTAAGTATCTTATTTCCACTCAAAATAAGTCCCAATTCTCCACTAACAAAAACCTAATGGGTTTAGTTCTCTTTTTGGGGATACATCTTAACACATGAATTTCATTAAAGTGAGCATAGGAATACCATTTCTTGTTTGGATTTTTGGTAACCTTTGAGAAAGGACAAGAGATTTCCTTCCTACTCCCATTTTAAATTTAAATTCAAATGCAAACCCGTGTGTAGATGTGCACACACACACCAGTGCACATGCCTCTTGAATGCAAATATTTTGTTTAATGAAAATGTTTTGTTTATTTTTGTTTAAGGTTACCATTGCAATTTCTACGCTCTCTGTAAACAGTGATCCAAAGTAAAATGCCAATAACAAGGAATAAGAGGAAAATTATTTCTTTCTTTCTCGTCACTCATTCTGCAACAAGTGCTGAGAGGTTACATTAGAGATAGTAATTTTCTACAGACTGCCACATGGGAGAAATTCATGCTCCTTAAGGCTGAAAAGTGTTTCCTGCACACTGTTGCAGTTCCATCTGACAAAACATGTGGCTTTACAACCAGAGTCTAGGATAGTGGAATATTCGGCCTGATTTGATCTTGTTACAAATATCTACTAATGCAAAAATCTTTTGCAAAGAAGTCAGTTCCTGAAGTTGAATCAGGCAGCCTAGGAATTAACAACTAGCTTTTAAAATATTAATCCTGAGAAGAAATTCAACATGGAAATAATAAAATTAAGTAATAAGAGCTACATATAGAACACAAATTGATTTCTGCAACTAATGTCCACCATGAGTCACCACTCAATGAGGTCAGTGTTGCACTAGAACAAAGAGCAACAAATTTACAGCATTACACAGAGCCACAGAATCAGATGAGGCACGTGTTTCACCCTTCTCCATATCACAGTAAATCCTGGGTGCCTTCAGTCAAATATTTCTATTTCTTTGCTGTCCCTTTCTCTGGACCATTGCCCATGACTTCTTTAGCCTGGCAAATCTCTGGGATAAGGGCTGTCTATTCTGATATGGTTGGATGATAGCAATTCCAGTGGGGCCTTACACGCTAACAAGCACAAATGAATAAAACCAGAACAAGAACATTCTCTTTCTCTTGAAGCATCTTAAACCCTTTTTTTCTATTCCTAGGAATTTCAGAGTGCTTAATGAGCATATAAGAAAAAAAGAAAAAAAAACACAACACAGAAGGACATAATTTTGAAAGCAATTGCTTGCTTGCAATTTTGTATAAGTGAACCTTTATTTGTGTGTATGAAAGCACAGTAAGTAAAGACTTGGCTACTTCATATTGGAAAGCAAATCTTTCTGAACATGCACGAAGCCTGTCAACCTGAAAAAAATAGAGTAAATCTGATAGAGAAAACAAAAAGCCAATGGACAGTTGTTGAAGGACACTAGTTGATGACAGATGCAAAAGGCTTTCACAGAAGTGTTAGAATCAAGGACTGGGTCATTCAGATAACTTCAGACAGCTGTTTAAGAATCTGTATAGCAAAAAAATCAGCTGAACACTGTTCTTATGAAACATTGTGAAGTTTGCAAAACTGGGCCAATTGACAAAATGTGATTTATTTCTTTCTTCTTAGGCTATGATATCACTTTGACTTCTCTAGGGGACCCAGCAGAAGTAAAAGCAGAGCTCAATGTTTTGCTCTTTGTGATGCTTTGCTGTTGCAGTGTTCATGAGAAGCTGATATTGAGATCATCACATAGGAGGAGGAAAAGCATAGTCAAAATGCCTTGTGTCTGTAACACTTAGGTATTTAAATTTAATATCCCAAAGAAGTAGAAAGACAGCTTGCTGAAAAAAGATGGATGGATGGCCATGTGTAGGGGGGACACTTCACTAGATCTGATGCTCATCTGGAGGCCTTCTTTCTCTGTATAAATCAACCTCAATGACTATATCTAATAAGATATAAGCAATGCAAAGTAAGAACAGATTTTCTACCGCATATGGAGGCAAACTGAAACCAGTGCTAATAGAGGAAAGACAGTGTTTCTGTCTGCCTGGATTTAACTTCCAACACTGATTCCCAACAAACTGTGAACTTGCATCAATTCTGTCTTTAGGATCATAATGCTGAATTGTGAGAAGATAATTTAACATAGTGCTTCCTCTTAGCCAAAGACTAAATATCCTACAGGACTCCCATTCTGCACTCTCCTTATTGGACAGTTCAGTCTGCATTTATACAGGGCAAGTTCTATTCCTCCTGAAGCAAGATGGAGAAAAGTGCCTATGAGCGATTTTCATCTATAACTTCATTTGTGCCATTATGACTGTTACACCTCACTGTAACAATTCAGAAGTCAGGAGCTCAGAAGTTTGGATTTTCTTCTTCTTCCTCTTCTTCTTCTTCTTCTTTTTGTCTTTCTTCCTTTTTTTTTTTTTTTTTTTTAATTGCCATAAATGATTTGTCTGCATTCTCACACACACTGACTCTCAGTGAGTGTTTCCCCAGAACTGACAGGCAAAAGCTTTGTTTTGAACATCTGGAACAGTAATAGCAAAACAACCAGCAGCAGCACCACCACCACCAAATTCTGTGTATCAGCAATGAATCCTTGGTTTTCTTGGTATTATATTAATATGAGCATGCCAGATTGCCTTCTAGGAGAGTTCCCCAAAGTACCATGTACCACAGGTAATACCTGAAGCAGAATTTCAGTCTAAGCTTTACACTCACCTACCTAATCAAACTAGAAATATCAAATCACTGAAAACAAAGCTTTTGTCATT
>VWZI01019527.1:33830-44957 GCA_013396835.1 Psilopogon haemacephalus
CTCTGAAAACAAAGCTTTTGTCATTTTTCTATTTATTCTAATTAGATATCATTATTTTCACTAACAACCATACTTCAGAGAGAACATATTAAAAGTTAGATTGCTGTCCTAGGGACCTTATAATCTAAATTAGAGAAAACACATCAGTAGATGGCAAGCATACAAAGATGTGGAAAATGGGAAAATACTGTGAATAGAAATGCTTCTGTCACATGTACCTTACATGTGGTTTGTTTCTCTTTTGTCTCTGCAATAGTAAGTAGAAAATTAACATAAATGTAATGTCGTAATTTTTAACCATACTAGACATATAAAATAAATTACATCTTCATCTGGCACAAAACTCATATAATGCTGCTGCGCTCAATAGAGTCACACTAACATCCACATTTTCTGACTCTTACTTGCTTCCAAATTGCATTTCCAACCTGACTGTGACCCCAGTGAAGTTAAGAGAGATTGTTCAGTTGAGGAGGATGGATCCAAAGGAAAAAAAAAAAAAAAGAGCTTTTATTCTTCTTTGCAATATTCTTAGCACTACCTAATTGTCACAGAGATTGAGATACAATTTAAGTTTTGGGTTTTTTTTGGTGTTTTTTTTTTTTTTCTAAGTTAAATTTCAGCAGGTTGAGTGTTGGTTGGTTAGTGCTGCATACATAGCTTAGAAATGCAATAAAAATATAAAATCTGTTGAATCTTCCTTTCTTTACAGTTTTCATATGGTTTCACTAAATATACATTCTTCATTGGTGCTTCTTTAACACTCACTGTTCAGTTATTAAACATCTGGTTTTGACTTTAACTTATCTATCCACTTATCTCCAGATACAGCCTGTTTAACCTAACCATGTAAATCATCTGTTTTTATTTTCTTTCTTTCTTTCTCTCTTTCTTTCTTTCTTTCTCTCTTTTTTCTTCCTTTCTTTCTTTCTTTCTTTCTTTCTTTCTTTCTTTCTTTCTTTCTTTCTTTCTATGTGCAATTTTCTTCTGCTGTCTGTGCCTATCACAGGTGGCTCCATTCAATGAGGGCAAAATAAAAAAAGCTTCTTCCTTCTCCCATTGTAACCATGGTAACCAGCTGCTTTGTTGGTTTGTGGTGGTTTAGCAGTTAGCTGCCCCCCCCCTTCCCTCCCCCCCTCTTTTGATATGACCTGGGCTAGGATTCAGTTGCCTGGAAGTTAATAAATGAAGCTTTACATTTACAACAATGCACAATATACAAGCAGATATTTACAATGTATAACAGACATTTACAGATATATACAGTAAAAAGGTAATACAGAAACACCACACTCCTCCCAGAGATCAAAATCCCTAAGAGGGGTAGATCGGCCAGGGGTTAGCAATAGGAAAAGAAGTTAGTGGAATTATTCAGAATCAGCTACAAAAGGCAGGGAAAAGGAGCCATGCAAGAGCAGCCACAGCCCAAAGTGATCTGAAGCAGTCTAACTTATTTATATTTGGGTTACAACTCACAACTCTTAAAACATTTTTTTTTCTTTCTCAGTAAAGCTGCTTTCCTCTCTCAGCCTATAGTCTAATTTCTCATTCAAATCCTCCTATTAGTTCAAACCAGCACATGACTATTTTAAACTGTGTATCCAGACCACCCAAAGTAGAAAACAGGATCTGCATCCATCATCTTTCACCATCTCTCTGCTTCAAAGACCGAGAGTTGAAGAAGTCAGAAGTGGCCCAGTCTCCTAGCACTGTGTCCCATCCAGCTTAGCTATGTGTTCTCACCAGTCAGTCCTTCAGGTACATGGATTGGTGGTCATGTCACAGTAAGTCCTACAGATGAGGTTGTGTAAACATTGGACCTCCTGCTTTATAGAGGACACAGAGGAAATCTATCTCCTGCTAAGACTGTTTCAGAGGAAAAGAAGCCTTGTGCACAGCAGCAGTAGCAATTTATGAGTTTGCCATTCAAAGGAGTTTGCTTCAAATATGGCAGGTTGCATGTCTTCCTGAACCTTTTTTTTTTTTTTTTTTCAGCCAGTTGCTGGAAAGGTTTGTGAAAGGGTGGTGAATTTTCAAGCAAACATTCAGAAAAAAGAGGTGTCCAAAGATGAACTTGGAGCTGCCTCACCACTCTCTCATGGAAGGATTCCTATGCCCTAAATCACAGGATCATAGAATCAACCAGGTTGGAAGAGACCTCCAAGATCATCCAGTCCAACCTATCACCCCACCCTATCCAGCCAACTAGACTATGGTACTAAGTGCCCCTTCCAGTCTTTTCTTGACCTCCATCTATGTTCACAATGTGACAGGGGGCTTCACAGCAAAACCCAGCCACCTCTGACAGCTTCAGTTTTGGTTTGTATCACAGAAAAGAGTATTCCTTGAGCCTACATTCAGACCAACAGAGCCAAGTCAGTCACAAACTCTGCATGAGCCATGATTTGATCCTTTCATGCATAAACAACTGTATCCCACCCCAGGAGGGCCACAGGCTAGTAGCAGTAACATGCTCACAGGCAATGTAAACTGCTTTCAGGACTGTGCTGGGCAACAACCTCCAAGCTGTCTGTGAGCACAACAGCTGAAAGAAGGGAGAAAAGATCTCAGGAAACAACACAATAACTGAACAGATGTAAGTGAAACTCATTGAAGGAACTGGAACTAAAATATAGCAGGAGGTAAGGTGAAAGCAGCAGCCAGGGATATGCCTACTCAGATGAAGAACAGAGCCAGACATGAACATTTCTGTTCACCTGCCAGGAAGGACAGCAAGAGCCAGCTCAGACCTGGAAACTGTGCCAAACGGGCAGCAGAGAAACGTGTGGGCACAGTATCTCACTAATGCAGCTCTACAGCTTCCAGAGCAGAGCTAGCTTTCCTTTGGCTGGCTTGCAATGTGGACAGAGAAGCTTGCAGCTGTCTGCGCCCATCTGTGTAGACATGTCTTAAGAGCCCTGCTGAAGCTTTGCTCATCAACACCAGCTGAGAAGCCTGTCCTAGATTTATAGCATTAAAACAGTTTGGCAGAATAAATAAAACTGAGCACCAACACATTTTATATCAAAATCATGGAAGCACCTCCAGTTTTTTGACATGTTAAATTATAGGCTAACTTGCCAGGTTAGTTTTAAGGTCTCTTATGAGACAAATTATGAGTGGGAAAACAAACAGAAAAACTGATTGCCAGAACTAAGAAACTTTCAGCATGGAGCATTCAACAGCCATGGGAAAATACTACTACTGTGACTACTAAGAGCCAAAAAAAACCCCTCACCCTCAAAAACTGTAAACAGCATCTGTGTTTCTGCCTAGACTGTTCACAAGTAGAGGAACACTTAAACATCTTCAGGTTCTTCTTCTTCCATTGCTCTAGGACATGAGATACAATAGGAGAAGAGGATGTAATCGGTGTTAAAAATTTTTCCTACATGAACTGCTTGTTGAAATCAAGTATCTACCCATTCCCTGTTGCTTTTTGGTTTTTTTGGTTGTTTTGTTTTTTTTTTCTCACCCATTGTAGCCAGAATGTCTTTAATAGAGATGATTTCATGCCTTCTCTCTCAGACCTGCTACTGAGCCACACTCACAGGGAAGGTTTGTAAGGAGCAATGAGAACTGTGTGTCATGATGCATAGGAGGTTTTGTCATGCAGTGCTGAGCAGCGTAAAGAGAAGCTACCCATCACTTTTGTATGCCAAACAAAGCAGGTCTAGGCACCCACATGCATGACTAGCCAAGATCCAGACCTTTTTATAGACTTGGCAAATGTTTCAACAGCTATGTGACAGCTGAAGTAAGACTTCAGATTGCTTAATAACAGCACAGTCAATCATATGAAGAGTGTGACAGGTAAATATTGTTCATGTGCTAAACCACTACAAGGGTTCAGTGAAATCAGCAGAACTAATTTGAAGGTGTTAAATATGCTGTGATGACTTCAGCCTCAAGTCTAAACTGTGGTGTTTCCAAATCCTCTTTTTCCTCTTTTGAGTCTCCTCCTTCACTATCCTTGCCTAGAAACCAAGGGCTGCTTCTTTACCTCAAAGGATGTTCATGAAAATCCACAGTCAGTTAAATTATCCACACCTACAGATGTACCCACGCTCTGTATTTTGACACCATGCAGATATTGCAAGTACAGAAGGATTCAGTTAATTAGATCCATATTTCAATAGTTTGAAAGATCAATCAATAGGAAAAAGAATAGAAGAAAACAAATCTCCCTCCATTCCTAAGTGTTATATGGGTCAGCAATTATCAAACCAGCAATCGTCCATTCCACACTCCTTTAACCTTGTCCTAACTTTCACCAAGCTTGTAACGTTGAATACCCACATTTGCACTTCCCTTGCTTCTTGAGGAAAAAATAAGACTAAGTTAATTTTATTCTTGTTACACTGAGACAATTGATGTATTTATCGCTACTACCTTTTGATTCCCAAAATGAATCTTAAACATTTGGAAACTAAGCTTGTCCAGTAAAAATTGTATAGGCTAAGCACCCTGAGGTATGCTGTCATGGTTTTAAGCCCAGATAAAGATGAGTACTGTGCAGACACTCACACAGCTACTCCTCAGTTGCCCTTCCCCGGGAGTGTGTGAAGGAGAAATTGGAAGCAAAATGTAAAATCCCACAGCTTAAGATAAGAGGAGTTTAGTATAAGAGTACAATGTACAAATGACCAACTAGAATAACAACAATAGTAAAGAAATAATATATAAAAATGAGCAATATAAAATGTAGCATACACATCTCATGCCCACATGTCAACATTGCCTGCAACAGCCTCTCCCCTTAGGTACTGGGCATGATGTTTATGGTGTTGCGGTTTGAGGGGGGTCCAAGGCTCCCTAAAAAAATTACAGAGACCAAGACCTTCCGTGGTACAGGCTGATCATCCACAGATATCGTAATTTTGTTATTCAATCCCATAATCCTGCTAACAGTTTATAAGTGAACAGCAAGGGCAATTCACTCTTTTCTTCCTTCCTTTTCAGCTCCCTGTAGGGATTCTGATCTAGGTAACTGTGTAGGAGTACCCTGTGGCCCACAGCCTTCAGCCAAATCAGGCCTGTTTGGGCCTAATTGGGAGACAATGATGATGGNTTGGTTGGTTGGTGGGAAAGGTTTTGGGGGAATTCTTACATATCCTGTATCTGTGTGAGATGTTAAGGATTAATGTATGCTGTATCTTTTCCTGCAAACCTTTAAATATGACTTTTCTGTATTCCTTTCCAATTCAGCAGAAGCATAATTATTGTACTGCCTTTTCTTTTATCCTTAAAAAAGAGTAAAGTAGAATAATCTAAATCTGTCACGCTTTTACACAAAAGACTATGACATATGGAGTACCTCACTGGCCATTTCATCTGGGTACCCAGGATGTGGTCTCTCCCAAATTCTTGTGAAGAAAACCTTATCCTAATCAAACCCAGGACATATGCCCAACTCCAATGCAAGAGAGGGCACAATTTTCATGGGGTGATATTTCTTTGCCCTGGTGCCACATGAGGTGATGAGTTACAGTCAATGGCTACCTGTTGGCTGGATTATTTCCATTCCACACTATCACAGAAGACCACAAATGGTTCTGGAAATACTCAGAGAAGTCTGTCTCTCCTCACTGATTACAGAGAGATCCCCACAATGAGTAGGTCCCTAATCTAATAAATTGAATTAAATTAATATTCCTACAAGGTTAATTAGGCAGTAAGAATATGGGCCCAAAACTGCCTCTAGAGCTATATATTTCTGTGTGAAAGGAGGAGTCTCAGGCACTCTTTCATACTGTTATTTGCAAAGCACAGACTACCTGTATACTTAGTACCTGGAAAAGACTTGTGTACCAAACAGCTTCTAGGCTTTTTTGTAGAGAGATTGTTTTCCCTGAGTTATAAGAAAATTAAAAGAATGTTGAATTAAAAAGAAAAAAAGGTAAAATAAAGGTAGTCTAACTCAATCTTCTCATCTGTATTTCACCTAGAATCTTGGTTACACAATGGTAGGATCTGACACAACATGTGCCTGCACCACTGCCATTTCAATTCACCCCAGTGGAGGGTATAGGAAAGAAGTAACTCAGGAAAACTGTGCTTAAATAGAAATATATATGAAAAGGCATAGGTGTGTTTGCCCTGTTGAGGATCTGCCAGTAGAGCTTTCAGAGGGTACAATGGGAATGCAAGTAAATTAGCTGTTAGAAATGTAAGTGGAAGACAGTGCAGCAAATGAGAATTCACAAAGGAAAAATAAATACAGTAATCCTGTTGATCTAAGTCTGCTTGCATTTGTTAAAAAATTCTATGAATGAAAGAATTTCAGATGTAGAACTGAAACTTATATACCTATGAAAGAATTTGAAATCTTAAAAATGTACTTAATAGCAGTGCAGTCAAGGTCTGGAAAAGATCAAATTCTTCTGAATTAAAAAAGTAAGTATTTTGTGAATATTTGGAAATAATTTCAAGAAACGAGGCTGCCTTGAAGAAATATTAATTTATTTGTGATCCATTATAGCTGTTGCTTCAGTAAAGTGCATCATGCAATATGAGGTCCAGTAGGAAATTTATATTTGTGAAATTTATATTTGGGTTTGCAGTGTTATGTATTCAAAGTATATTTTTTTTTCTCCCTTGTTATGAACTATATAGTTGTCTCTTTGGGAATTTTGAGAATGTGTGTCATCTGGAGATTTCTAAATCCAGATTTCAAAAATGGCTTTTTTTTTTTTTTCATAGAAATAAATTAATTGCTCAACCGTCTACTTTTCCATTAAACAAAAAATGTTACATAGAATCCTCCTGAGCAGGAAAACTAAGGATTTCAGGAGTAAGGTGCTTTCCGTATGTACATGATCTAACATACTGTGATAGTCGAAATTGTCTCTCCCTTGTTCAAATAAACAAAGGTAAAGATTGCCCTTTGTTACCTTCCCAGACTCAGATGAGGTGCCTGGCCGAATGCTTAGTGATGTAAACACAGCGCCTTTGTGGCCTTCGTGGACTTCAGCCTGGCTTGAATGCCCAAGGATGTGTACACCTTACATTAGCTACTCTGAAGAGAAAAGGCTTGGTATGGACAAGTAAGAGGCACAGAGAGGGGGCCATAGCAGGTTTTTTGTTCTCTTAAATAACTGATAGATGATGTTTTATAAAATTAAATAAATAAAAATCAATTTAAAACACTAGTTTAGAAAAACAGATAATTCTTGGGTTTGGTTTTTTGGGGGTTTGGTTTGTTTGTTTTTTTGTTTTTCATTTCTGGCTTATAACCACCTACATAAATACTCAGTTGTTCTGGTAGCTCACATCAAAATACACCAATTACTATTACCACACATTAACTATCATCTCTTCTTTTTTGCACTTGCGAAGAAATCACCTCCAACTCAGAACTAATCTTCTCCTAAACAAATAAAACATTTCCCCAGATGACCCATGTTATTGTATTTTTGTCACTGATATGAAAAACCGCTGTGATTCTCTTTACATTCAGAGCTTATAAATCAAAGATTCTTCAGTTTGCAAAAAGAAATCAGTAATAATTAAAAAAAAATTCAGCTGATACATATACTGTGATGGGAACTGCAACAGTATCAAATTCCTCATTATATTTATATAAGTTGGTTCACTAAAAATGAAAATATTATATCATTTGCCTTTAGAAATCCTTTTTCTCTTGCCTTGATTAAAGAAAGGACTACAAACACATCTGTGATTCTTAAGAAGACTACATCAGAAGGAAACATGCTTTAAGTATGGCATCTGTAAACAGATGGACTCTTGATATTGCCATACTGGAATGCTGAACTGGATTTAACTTCTAGTGTTTTGCTACCAGGGTGGTGTCCTAGCTCAGGGACAAAAGATAGCAATTAAATTTAGGCAGTTTCCACTCAAGTGGAAGTGGATTTTAACAACAGATTTTCTTGGAAAATTTAGAAAACAGTCATTGTTCTTTCTCCTGCCTCATGTTCTCCAAGTTTTCCCCTTTTCCATGATGGAGAGAAGCCCAGCACATTTGAACCTCAGCTAGCCAAGTACTTGTTGCCAAGTGAATCCACTTCCTTCAGAGGTCACTGCCTGAAGCAAAGAATAAAATAGTTCTTTGAGACACTACTTAAAAAGGCTTTACATAAATATAGGAGTTAATACATCTAGTCATATGAAGATTAATCCCTCTAACTTATTCCAGATCTGTGGTGGTTTTAGTCATACTCCAGCTGCGTTATTTAAAAGATCTCATATGCTGCTTTAATATATGCATTAGGCTTTCTGAAAGTGTTTTGTTTTTTTTCTTTATGACTCTGCTGTCTATGTACTCTTGCCTGAACTATCTTTCTTCTCTGAGTCACCACCTCTCTGTACAAAAGAATGTCTATCAGCAGAATTAATATTAAGGCTGTAGGCTAAACAACAAACTAAACGATACACACCTGAGCCAAAACAGCTGTGTGTACAGCAGAGGATAGGGCTGAATGTTTCTGTGTATATTTGCTTTTACCAGTAGTCAAACCTGGTTCTCAAGAGTTTACAGGATGAGAAAATGTTCAGAAATATTCGAGAGACATTATTCCCTGAATACATGCTTGTATGAAGCCAGGAAAGCAGACAGACATTCTGCACAATCCTCAGTAAGACAGGATGAAAACATTTGTCACAGTTTCTAGGCTGCTTGTAGCTTTCATCAAATCACCACATTATTTGAGTTGGAAGGATCCTTAAAGATCTAGTTCCATCTACCTCACTAGGGGGCAGGGACACCTTCCACTAGACCAGGTTGCTCAAAACCACATCAAACATGACCTGGAACACCTCCAGGGAGTGAGCATCCCCAACTTCTCTGGGCAACCCGTTCCAGTGTCTTGCCACCCTCACAATAAAGAATTCCTCCAAATATCTAATCTAAATCTACCCTCTCTTCTTTTAAAACTTTTGCCCTTTGTCCTATCATTGCACTACTTGATACAGTGTCCCTCTCCACCTTTCCTGTAGGCTCCCTTTAATTACTGGAAGGTAACTGTTCCCCAGATCCTTGTCTTCGGGCTGAACAATTTTAATTCTCTCAGCCTGTTCTTATAGTGGAGGTGTTCCAAATGCTGAATGTCTTTGTGGCTAAGAAAGATTGGTAGATAACTATTCTGTTTGAATGGATGTTTTTATCCAAAGGCTTCAAATTACTTTCAATGAATTAATTTAATAACCACTGCATGCCAAAAAAAACCCCAAAAAATCCTTTTAGGCTTCAAATTTGGTCTGTAGTGCAAGAAACATAAAATGCTTTGGTTATAGCTTAGGAATTTACTAATATATGCATTTGTGTGTTTCAAATCCAGATTTCTCCATCCCGTGTCCCACTGCATCATCCACTGTTGGAATGAAGTTTCTGCTTTTGTTATTGCTCTTTAAATCAAGAGGAAAAATTAGTTCTAATGAGAGTGATTTTGGAAGTTTTCCAAACACCTAAAATGTACATGTTCACCTAAAATGTACATGTGCATATAGACCCAGATGGAAAAAAGAGGAAAAAAAATAAAAGGAATTTAAAAAATGAGAAAAGGAAGAATATTCTTCTGAAGCACTCAACACAAGACAGGGGAAAATGGGATGCATGTTCCATATGCCAATAAAATAATGTCTTGACCCATCCCACTGATTATGCTACAATTAAAAATCCAGTTAGGAAAGAAAAAAGTATATTAAAATATCATAATACGGAAGTATGGCAATGTTGTTCTTAGCAGTTTTGAGAGATACTAAGACATCAAATTCCTTGAAAATGTTAATAATAGTGTAGATAGTAATAGACTTTTTTATTAGGAAGAAATTATAGCCTATGGTGTGTAAGACACATCTTATGAAACTAAATAAAGCATGTAACAAAAGTCATATTCTCTTGTTCATTGTTCAAAGTCCACCAGACACACTCAGGACAATTGACCTTTGGAGAGCTACTGGACTAAAATCTGTGCTGAGACAGACGGCTAAAAGCACAAGTGCTGCACTTAATCCAGTACCTACATGAAGTTCCCATTGAGAATGGTATATTTTTTGTCTGAAAACTAAGGCACTTACACAGGAAACTTATGCCCTTCTTGACACACTCTTGATGTTTAACTGTGTAGTGTCACATCAGGTCATCAAGGCTGTTACCCACCATGTATCATCTACATGGTTTTACACTTTCTATGGAGCACAAAATACCAAGGAGAAATGAAGGCCAAGACATAGCAAACACTTTCTGAATTTGTTATATCCCCTAGCCACAGCAGTATCCAGTTCAAGTGAAATCTCCTTGGGCTCTTTGACCTCAGTATAAATACTATGATAATGGCAAGTTTGCTATCATGAACACCATTTGTAATTTTGGGTCACCTCATAGTTGGCTCAGTCAAATGCCTTGCACTTCTTTATCAAGCATTGACAAGTCCTCCTCCTGGGGCCGCCTCCAATTGTTGTTGCAGCATCTGACAGGGATATGGCTCCCCAGCAATGCCACCATGCCCTGGAAGCCTCAGAATAACATCACATAGCTGCTGCACAAACATGATAATGCAGCACCAGGGAACAGCTTCCCTCTTATTTTCTGTGTCTTTTGAAGCTTTAGTTATTAGTTTCAAAACATATATTAAGAAAGAATTAGGAAATATGTAAGCACAATCACTTAATAAAATAGACACCATTCTGGATGAAAATAAATTGGAACTGACATGGCAAATCATGCCTAACAAATTTGGTGGCTTTCTACGATAAAGTCACAGCAGCAGTGGACAAGGGAAGGGCAACTTATGTCATCTACCTGGACCTGAGTAAGGCCTTTGACTCTGTCCCACATGACACCCTGGTCACCAAACTGGAAAAACATGGACTTGATGGGTGGACAACTCGCTGGATAAGGAATTGGCTGGATGGTCGCATGCAGAGAGTGGTGATCAAGGGCACAATGTCCACCTGGAGACCAGTGACAAGTGGTGTCCCTCAGGGGTCAGTGCTGGGACCAGTGCTGTTTAACATCTTTGTCAGCGACATGGACAGAGGAATTGAGTGCACCCTCAGCAAGTTTGCAGATGACACCAAGCTGTGTGGCACAGTTGACTTGCTGGAGGGCAGGGATGCCATCCAGAGGGACCTGGACAGGCTGGAGAGGTGAGCCCAGGCTAACCT
>VWZI01019527.1:45507-64442 GCA_013396835.1 Psilopogon haemacephalus
CCTGATCTAGTGGAAGGTGCCCCTGCCTGTGGCGGGGTGTTGGAACTGGATGATCTTTGAGGTCTCTTCCAACCTAGACCATTCTATGATTCTATGATTCTATGACATTTGCAAAAAAAAATGGTTTTGATCACCAAGGGAAGCAAGGGAGAGGATCACTACTAAATAGACCTCCAGCAATGTGCAGCAGGTAGGGGACGTGCCTCCAAAAGTTTCTATTTTGAAAACAAGACAGAAATCATTGGGTGAACATTAGGTTAAGGTGATGCAGGTGTTTGCTTCATGTCTCATCATCTCTTATCAAGTGTTTACCAAATATGTATTAACTTTTCGAAACTGCAAAATGAGCAACCTCAGACAAGCTTCTGAGAGACAGCTCTGCATTTCATAGCAATCACTAACAATAAGAGGCCCACGTACAGTGACAAACATCTGGAAGAATGAACTACTCTGGACTGCTGTGTGAGCTGATCAAGTGGAGTCAGAAAGAGATGAAGAAGGTAGGGTGAAGGACTTTAGCAGTTGATGGTGATCCTATTCTGCATTGCACTGCCAGCTGTGTGCTAAAGGTGCTGTCTGTCATATCACTCAGCGGTTTGTTGGGAGTTTTTTTTGTGGCTATGAACTATATGTGTGGAGTCAAATTGGCCAGTATATTCTGATGCTAGAGACAGAGGGTGACTGTGCAATACAAATCTGAAATGATTTGATTAAGGCCTTCCCAAGACACAGCCCAGACATAAACAATCTGCTTATCCATTTTTCAGTGTCTTAAAGCCCATTTTTGCAAGTAACATTTGTGCTCAACACCCGGTTTCATGTCACTCACAGAGACACCAAAAATAATTGGGTTTGTTTCTCTTCAAGGGCCACTGAAAATTCTGATACACATTTACCTTGCCTTTAAATCCTATTAGAGCTCTAATTTTTCCCTACAACAGTTATCTTAATTGAGAGAAGAATACAAGACAAAAATAACCATTCTCTATCTCCTAGATCATTTTGTTCCTTCTCAGCTAAATAATTAATAATGGAAATGCCAGGTACTTATCAGGCATGGGCTTTCATGGAATATTTATCTTCATTAGTATATTTATTATATTAGTAGGTTCTCAGCTTATATGATCTCCTCCTTTACTGTATTCATTTCACATATATTAATTATAGATACATTAGCATCAGCATCAACATCTAGAGGAAATTCTTGAATTCTCTTATAGTATGCAGATCTCACCAGAACTGAAAATGTTCTCAGAATACACAGTCAGAATTTTCAGTATGTGACAGGAGTGATGGCCCAGTCTGATCCCCTTTCCTTTCTCAAAATTGAGTGAGCAAGTGAGTCACATTATTTTTAATATTTTTGTTGACACTGTAAAGAACATTTCTAATGCAAATCTATATACTAACCATGATCTGTACTTGAAATTAATCACTTGCATGCTTCATACAACAGAAGTCATGGAAAGGGAACAAATCTTCACAAGCTGTGTGAAAATACATTTGGAAGATACGTTAAAATCACTCTTAAGATAGTTAGTTTTACATTGTTATGCACACAGCTATATAAAAATTATGTACAATCCTGCCTTGTCTCTGAAGCAGGATTTACTTTTTGTTTACACAGCTAGACCACACATTACCTGTCAGTGTTGCATGAAACTATTTGTTGCTCTTTTTCAGTATGTCTGTATGTCTTGGTGTGCATGTCACACAAGATCCACATTTTCACTCAAGCTTCAAGAAAGAGGGTCTTGAACATCCAAAAGATTGTCTGATTTTTTTTTGTTTGTTTGTTTGTTTGCCTGTTTGCTTTCCTGGCACTTGAACCACTTCAAATCCACAGTAGCAGCAAGCTCCCACAGAAATTAAGGGGAAATGGAGACTTGTTAAGATCCTGTCTAACTTCAGCATTCAGAAATATGATATCCTAGCTATCTGAGCAACTCTAGTCATTCAGAGCAATCTGAAATTTGCAGGAGGCAGGTACTTAAAATGTTTTATTAACTGTGACAGCAGCACCTTCGTAGTCATGATGGGAAAAAGCTATAAACAAAGCATGGGGGTTATGCAGGTAATATTTTATATTATTCCAAAAGAGAAGGAGATCATTCAGTCAGTTTCTTCTTTCAGATAGATTGACTATGGTCTAGAAAAATGGCCTTATCTAAATGCATTAAATCTTTACTTTAGTAGAAAGTTACAACTGCAGCTTTGGGTCAGTGTAGGGATTCTCATGCATTAACCAACAGCAGCCAAGGCTGTACACTTCTAGCAGAAGATCAGTTCTCATGTGATGCATGCTATTATGCTTTGTGAAATTAGCCAAATGACAATGACATAGAGCTTAAATGAAATTGCAATGACAGTATGTTATAATTTGTCTTCAGATAAGAATGACAGCTTTAAAAATTTGTGGAGCGTTATATAATGTGGAGGTGCTTCAAAACACTTTGGTGACTACAAGCTTGAACTGGTGAAAATAGGAACTTGCTAAAGGTGTTTATGTCACCTCTTTAACAGTCTGCCAAGAATAACACACTGTCTAGAAACATAGAAAACTGTATGCATGAAATAAAAAGCATCTCAAGACCTTCCTCAAAGCCACCTTTTTTTTTTTAAGGTAAATAAATAATGCCTAATTTTACATGTTCTGGAAGAAAGGTAAGCCAAGCAAGTGATGTGACCTCAGAGGGAAGAATTAAGGGTGAAAAACAAATATAAACTACTATTCCAGTTGTTCAGTAGTGGGTGGCCATTGCTGTCTCGTTATAGCTACACACAGAAACACCTGGTTTTGAATTGAAGCCATAAACCCCACAAAAGACCAGATATATTAAACTTGCTATAATTGCTTTGAAATCTTATTTTCTCCAACCTGAAGGTAATAATTTTGTTCCCACTGTTTTAATTCCTAAATGTGATTTATAAACATTTTGGATTACCCTAATCTTTCCCTGCTGTGTTTCAGCAATGGCAAGCACACAAAGAAATCTTAATGAAACACTAACAACAAATTGTAAACACAGAAGATGCTAAGGTCTTACGTGCAGTACTGATAGAGGTTAATACCTTCCACAGTCATTAGGTTTGGATTTGGGAATTTTTTGCACAGTAGTCGATTCAGATAAAATTAAATTGTATGCTAGCAGCCCATAAAAAGCTTATGCATCATTGAATCTCTCATATACAAAAAGGGATAAAATTAATCTCTAGGTACAACACCTTAAATCACATGTTGCTCCCACTAACTTGATTTGCTTGAAGGCCTCAGGTGGTATATATGCCCATACACAATCTCTGCAGAGGGAATAATCACCTCCCTTAAGACCTACTTATAATGTGTATGTTTGAAGTGCTGAAGCTGAAGAAAGCTGAGGGCATATCTGTGCTTCAGTGACACATAATGACTTCTGTGTAATCAGAGGCTAGGAGGTGACTGTTGTGGATGCATGATGGTCTCAGCAATACACACCTTGATACAAAAACATAGAGTTGCAAGAATCACAACAGAGCCTGCTAATTCAGCCAAAATATCACAGATAAACTGCAAACACCCAATGACCAAAACTAACCGTCACACTTGCTCAAATAGGTGCATTGCTGTTGTGTGACATACCCTAAAATGCTGCATTGCTACAAAAAATACTAAGAAGCTGACACACAGGAAAAAGAAAACTCTCTCATTTTTTTCCCTTGACTAAAAGTATATTTTCATTGCTTAACTTTCTGCTGTAGAAAATTAAAAACAGACCAAAAAAAAGGAAATTGATATACTACCTATTTTAGAAGAAAAAAAAATGTTTTCCATGCCACAATATTTAATAATGTTAAAATAGTGAGATGGGTGCTTACTGGTAGCACTGTCAAATTTCCAGTTTTCAGTGGTATTTTTTAATTATTACTAAAGCAGGTAGGTGTTACAAGTGCATTGTGACTGATTTCATGTAAGGTTTAGATGTTAATGATATTTCCTTTTCTTGTATCATCTGCGTATCAGTTCCTTTATATTTCTGTAAGGTAAACATCATATATCCCTCTTTTAGCAAATGTTACACTAGTCAAAATTTACAGTCTTAGAATTGTAATACTAGGTAGAATCAGAAAAAAAAAAAAATCAGTACTCCGAAAAATAGTGCTCAAAATAAGAACACTTGCATTTTTTATTCTTCTCATTTTTAACAGTATGTTGAAAATAATAGCTGTCCATTTTTCAGGCTATTTGCACAGCTCCTGCCTGAAAAATTGTCAATTGTTTCAAGGAGGACAGATTATAGCCTGTCAAAAAGCCTGAAATTGAGCCAGTGACAGCCTGAAAGCTATTTTAGACTCTGAAAACATATTGCAATGCCTGCACATTTTTCTTTGGCAGCTGGTTGCAGAAACTTAGCTGCAGCACAGGTATGGAACTGCTATAGAAACTGAATCAGAAAGCTATTTAAAGGAAGCATTAATTTCACAGAACTGATTGCCTGACTGAGGAAGAGGGCTCTTGTTTTCTCCTCAGGACAGTGTCTATTTCACATAGACAGTCGACTTCTCTAATGACATACATCACACCATTCCACTCCTCTCCTTTCCCTTTGTCAGCTGCAGGAAGCAATCATGTCTCTTTGATAGTTAAGTAAATGGCTAAAAAGGTCGAGTGGGTTTCTCCAAGCCATCTGCATACTGAAACCAGCTGGTCCTATACAAAAGATCAAATCAAATCAATGCTAAAAAATGGCAATAATGTGCACAAAGTATAACATTTACTAAAGAATTAAGTTTATATATTGTATGAACCAGAGACTCCCCCAAACTGACTCAGTGAGCATATATGAACTGGGAAAGTAAATATTTAGGACTTTTTTCAAGGATATACTTCCAAGAAAGTGTAGCTCTGTACCCTACCTCAGTCTCAGTCACAACACACACTGTCTAATTTGACACAAACATAGGCCCATCACTGCCTTTACACATGTGCAGCAATTTAGCTTCCACCCTGAGCTGGGATACCTTTATATCTATCTCATTGTAGAGATGTTTCTACAGAGGATAGAAGGCAGTGACTTAATGGACCTTGGAAAATATCACTGCTGTTCCACAGTTTCCCAAATCTGCAGACTACCCCGTGTGACTACATCACTTTTTCATTCTCCCTCCACAAGCTCTTGTTTATAGCAAAATCTTCTGCTCTATTAGAGTGCAGCAAAAATCCTTGGTTTAATATCTTGAAAATACTGTCTTTTTCATGATGAGATATTCTTTTATACACCTTCATATGCTGTCTCCTTTATCTGCCCGACCTCAGACAATCGCAGTGTCAGAACTTGAAGGAAGTTAACAAGGTGGCCTCTAAAATGTTATGACTGCTCACTTCATTTGCAGCAGTTTCCAATAGATACAGGCCATCCTTCCCAAAGTTAACAGGTCACACTAGTTTCTTCTGTTTTTCTCATCCCAAGGCAAGAGGCAAACCTGTTAGAGCAGGTTAAATGGTGGAGAAGATTGGATATTTTTTAGATAGGTTTACAGAGAAGATTGATCAAGTTAATTTAAACAGTGGCAAAAAGCCCGTTGAAGCTTTAGTCATGATGAATTCTCAAATTATTATAGGACCAGATGGGCTTTGTCCTGTAAGTAATTGTGTATTCTCTAGAGTGGACAGGGGGACATTGAACCATCTGTTTTGTTGTTGCTCCAGAGTGTCTTATTGCTGCCTGTGTCTGATGCTTCACTACTTCATTCCCCCAGGCCTACTTCACATCAGACATAAGATGGCCTCTTGTTTTAAATAAAAAAGGAAATTGTATTTCCCACCTGAGCTTGGCATGCCATGCCTTTACTTTTCTTGTCTTCACAATCTGCTGCTTTTCTTTGCTTGTTTTAGCCCCTGAAAATGTGTTGGAATGGACCACAGATTTACAGAACTAGCATTTGATGGTTAGGTTTGTAAATAATAATGCATTGCTCTTGCACTGCATTTTTCAACAGGATAATGCAAAGCTGTTCACACAGGTCAGCATCATTGGCCCTATCCTACAAATGATGAAAGTCAGGTAAACAAGAACACTGTCAAGATTCTTGATCTAAAACCAGGACATTCAGAGATACTTGCAACAGGGTCAAAAGAGACAGAATGTAAAATGTGTGCATGGATCTCTACAGTCATTCAATACATGTTTATCCACAGATCCAAGAACTAAACAGGACAAGAAATTCTTTCCATGTGGCCTAACAACACAGGATTTAGTTGATATATGTGAGATATATATGGGATAATTCATATAGATTAACTGTAATTACTTTTTGTTAATATAAAAAGATATGCAGGAATCAGAGACTGCTAAACAAGAATAATGATTGTGTGGGATGACACTTGCTGAACACTCTGGGTTATGTTTAAAGGCCCGATGTCTTTGTAAGAACTGAAGTCTATCACTGAAGTATTTTTCCACTAAATGAGTACCAAGGCATCTAATGGCACTTCTTTCAGTGTCCTGGGAATGTTAATACTTCACAGAGTCCGGCTACAGATTTGTGTAAATACATACAAATAATTACAAGCAGGATCTATTTCAGGAGAACTGTAGCCACAACTTTATATATGACCTTACATCTGTCAAAGAATTCCTCAGACATGTAGGACCATTTGCGAAAGATGGCAAAAGATTGCATAAATCAGCCACTCTATTCACCAACATGGCACTCAGACCAGATGAAAGTTTAAGTCAGTATTTCCCAATGGGATTAGCTTTGTCTTTAATATATACTGTTAACCTTGAACAGATGTGCAAAAGCTTTCTTGAAGAATAATTTTGGACCTTCTCAGCTAATCAAAGGGTTAGATTTTTTTCATTATTACATGAACGACATCCTTCATTGCTCTCATCACAGTTGAGATATTGTACTGCAGATCTCTACATTATTATGAATAACCTACATATTTCTGAAGGACTCATAAATGTGAAGTTAATTTTTCTTTATTGAAATCTTTGAAATTGCCTAATTTATATTCCATATGGGGCAGCAACTCAGATACCATGAATAGAAGAGTTTTTAAAATATTAAAATACATTTGTTGAACATCAACTCAATTAATAACAAGATCCTTTTCTAAATAAAATGGGGTTTCCATTTTCATATCTTTTTGATAATAATGTGAGATTTGTGAGTAGTTTTCTCATTTTTATCATTAAATTCTTTAATAGAAATCTTAAGGAATTATAGTGATATTCCTCAGCCTTTTCTTGTGCCTTGGTGTGATTAGATCATCATGTATATGAATATTCTTATGTTAGCCTACAATCTATTCACTTTCATTTAAAAAAAAAATAAAAAATTCAGGCAGCCAGCTGGCTCATGTAACTCACCAAAATGCCCTTGGAACAGCAAAGGTGCCTCCATGACAGCAGATGGGTAAGCTGTCTCAGAGCTTTACATAAGTCTCACACCATAATTGACATGAATCTCATGGTCACTATGATTTCACCCAAAACCATTTGACATTTAATTTACAGTTCTATTAATTACTATGTCTCAAGGTATGGGAAGTGGGCATCATCAGTACATATCTCAAAGGTTCAAATTTTAAATTAGATTTCAGCATCTTTTGAAGTGGCTTTTAATTTTATGACTGCAAGTTTTGTAGTTAATTTTTCCAAAGTACCCTTCAGAGGCTTTTCTCACTCACCTATGGTAATCACTTCACCAGTACCTCACAAAATTCTAAATTTCTGTAGAGCCATCTTTTCATTTTGCTGACCATATTTATATTGCTGGTGATCAGTATTTTACTTAGTGTTCTTCAAATATTACTGAATAATTTGATAAACTGAAAGCATAAGAGAAAGTAATTAAAAAAAATTCTTATCTTGATAGTACAGATCAGAAATATTATCTCGTTTTTTCCACCTATACTAGATATATGTTGGTATAGATACACCATCTTTTTCATGAAATTATAGTTTTAAAGGTGTATTATGATTGTGAGGCTTCTTATAGTACTGATCTTCTGTGACTGCTCTTCAGCACAATTACCTCAAGATGAACACCTTCACTGATATATGCAACAGACAATAGACTGCCATGGACTGATTTTACACAAGCACAAAAAAATAATACGTGAAAGTCTCTCTAGGAATTTGAATTTTTGATTCATGGTAAAACCCCGACAATTTTTTTTTCCAGAATATTATTTCTATAGGAGGTGAGAAGAGAAAAAGTCTTCACCTAACATTTGAGATTCAAGCAGATCTTAAGGCAGTGGACAACCCTTCCTTTTTGAGAACTGGGTCAAGGTAATAAGAAAGGAAGACCTAACAACACAGCTTTCAGCAGCTGGGTGCACCCCTTTGTGCTAACCAGAACACACCAAAACAGGAATGAACATGCACTATAAATGGGTGGCAGTCACCCAGCTGCTGACCAGTGTGACACAGGACCTGAGTGCATATGATGTAATGAAATACTGAGGGGTATGCCCCATCACCACAGATACAGGATATGATCTGAGGAAACTAGTATTCTGTTTCTATCACTTGTATCTCCAACATAGCATGCTCCAGTATTGACAAGAAAGTGGAAAACTCACAGTTCTCAGCATATGCATCTATATAACAAGAATGCACACAGAAACTGTTTTCTTTTTTAAATGCCTAAATCTTTACTAAGATTTTGCAGATGTATCACAGAACCTGTTTCTAGTTGTCAAGTTATGAACAGGTAAAAAAAAATACATTCTGAAAATACAGCCCAGTTTACCTATATTTCTTATACACACAGAGCAACTGTAGATTATTTTTGTCTGCTTTGCTATTATTTTTGGAAAAACAAGAATAGCATGCATTTTTTTGTGTATGCATCTATGAAGGCAGAAAACAAAAAGGGAACAAGAAAGTCTTGTGACAATGGTGGTGGTGAACTGCATACAGAAGAAATTTAAAAATTATAGATCCTAAAATTACTGTGGGAAGTGCATAGTTAGTAAATTTCACAAATACTTTCCAAGTGTAAGAACTGTTCTGACATCTATTAACTTTCATTTGCTATCCACATGATGCCAGATAACCACATACTCATACACATACTCATACACATATTTTGCTCTTATTACAAATCATAATGCCCATTTATTTAGTGCCCCCCCCTCTCTAATTGATACTGACATTGGTAGTCATCACAGTCTTAAGATACTGACCTGCTCATCTGTCTAGAGAGAGTTTTTATTAAACTGCTTGTCACTTCTAACTCACATAGAACTTTCTTTATCAATAACTATTTGATGCTGCTGTGTATAGTGTCAATATATATCACTTAATTAGTTAATCATTCAAAAAATATGTTCTAGGGAAACAGAAATTTCTCCAAAAAATCAATAGTAAAAAGGATAAAAAGAATTTTTAAGCTAACAGGAATGGCTTGAGGTCTATATAATATGGTACAATGACATTTCAAACAAGACATAAATAGGAATACTGTGGTTCAGAATAGGGTTGTTTGTTTACTTCAAACTGATTCATACAATAATATAACACATACTGGAGAATAGGAAACAAAAGTATTTGGGGGTCATTTTAATTTTGTGATGAAAATAACTTCTTCGTATATATAAGTCAGTTAATAAGACATTGGAACTAATTTCTGGGTTTGTGCATGTTTGTGTCTGTTCTGGGCTTTTGATTTAATTAAAACTAGTGGCAGATAAGATATTTTCTCTGAATCTCTCTGCCAGGTTTTTTTTGGGGTTTGGGTTTTTTGGTTTTTTTTTTTTGGTAGTTCTCTAATAATATTTTTTCCACTTTCTGTTTTCAAAACGTAGACATGAACAACACAGAGAACTCACTATGGAGAAGAAGCAGAAAATCTAAGATAAACTAATGGCTGGCAAGAAAAGAAGTATACTTAAATACACAAAAGAAAAATATCTCCCCCACTTGCTATTACTCAATATTTTTACGAGTTACTTGTAGCAAAAATAATTAAAAGGGCTCATTAAAAGCATGAGGTTTTAAAAGTCTCTTTAAGAAAAAAAAATCAATTACTTAAGATTTGGTTTAGATAGTCATGCATTGTCGATTACTGAGTAGCTGTAATAATGACTCAGTAACTCAGTGAAGAGGATACTGAGGCTGTTGGTATATTTTCCATTTCTTGGTGTTGACAAATGAAAGCTTATTGTTGGAAGACACTCTAAGCAGCTGCAGATAGGACTCAACACATGTAAACCACATGAAATCCCATGACCTACATTATATTAGTCGTTACGTTACTTAGTTGTCTCTACCTGCCTTAAACCTAACTACATGAAGCATTCCTGTTGCCTACATGAAGTTCCTGCATGACTGAACTTTGAAAGTGAACTAAAAGGCCATAAACTAACTCAAAACCAGGTGTAATTCACAAAAGGGGTATACATAGATTTGTAAAAGATAGCAGCCATCAGAACTCTCCTTGCATGAGCAGCTGTTCTGGGAAACATCTGAAGCAGATTTTCTTCTGCAGCTCTCCAGACGTCTAATTCCTGAATATGAATGATGAAAAATCAAGAAACATTTAATTAATTTATCTTGCACCAAACACAATTTGTCATCTTTTTACTTGATGAAAATATTATTTGCATATTACTCACAGAATTCACATCTATTGCTGTCTACTCTATCATTTCTGTCTTGATTTAATATAAGTCCTTTACTTTCCAACATGTCCTCATCCATTCAAATTTTTGAGAAGATGAGAATTTCCACTATTATCTTGTAGTTTGTAAACTGAAAGCTTTACAATTAAACATAAGTCCCAAAAGGTCTTGAATTTGAAGTGTCTCGGAAATACAATTTGACTGAAATGTGATCTCTTCTGACTTAGTTTTCAAAGGGCCAGGTAGCTATGACAAAATCTTTCACAGTCACCACATAGCCAGTGAAGACAATGAGGTATCTCTGGATGACATCCAGCATGCAAAGGCACCCTTATTGGTGAGGATGGGATTCTCTCAGCTGTATCAGATGATTGGCAGCAAGACAGACACTGCTCTAACTTGCAGGTATTGTAACTTCCAGGCACCTCAACAGAGGGAAACAAGCCCACTCCAAATATGTGCTCATTAGAAGCAAGCTATCATTTGGAAAGACTGGCAGCTAAAAGGTTGTTGGGTTACTTAGCAAGTAAGAAGGTTATTGTTCTGAAGGGCTCAGTTGAATTGCCTTTACACCTTACCCCCAATGTTGTTTTTTTATGATAAAGTCATAAACTGATCGGATGCATTAGCAGAGAGATTTCCAATTACAGAGTTCTTCTCTCCTTGACTTCCAAGATGCCTTTCTGGTGCTGATAATGTTTTTAATCCTGTCAACACAGCTCATCTGAGAACCTTCATTCTCTGATCTGTTACCCACTTGTTGCACAGCCTTGAATAAAGCCATATCTGCACAGTCATTCAGTTTCACAAGCCTTAATCCAGGGATAGAATAATAATCCCACCTTGAAGAGCATGAGACGAATAGATGAATAACACTTTATAAGAGTGAATTGTTATGTAGTTACTAGTGACACTAATACTGTTCTCTCCAGATGAAACATCCTTCAGGTTCCTTTTTCTTGTTTATGTTGTAGGGTTTTTTAATGCCATTAACTAAAGGAATATTTCAAGAGAAATGTAGGAAGAAAAAATGGTTAGACTATGTCTAAAACACATACATAATCTGTTATGCAGTTTTGTGCAGCCTGTAGACAATATGGACTAGACAGTATACCAGCTTTAGCTCTTCTGAAACCTGTGAAGAGTTCCAATCTTGCAAGACAAATTGCAATGAACTACACAAATCCCATTTCCTTTGTTCATTTCTTCCTTCAGTAATTTTACGAAATTTTCAATTGCTGTTTTATGGCTTTTATCTCTGTACTTTTTGGATCTTCTTTAAGTATCAATTATCAAGTATTGACTTAAAACAAAATTAACAAAATGCTATTACTATTTTGCAGGCATAAACCATGATTACTGTGTTACTGAGACCAACTTGTGATTTTCTTGAACAATATTGAACAGTGTCTTCTGCATATCTCTATTACTGTGGCTCCATGCTAAGCTTCATCTTTCAGGTGTGGTTCAAAAATGTGTCCAAATTTTCCTGGTCTTTTTCCTGGAAATTGCTCACAGAAACTTGCCCATCACTTAAAAAAGATACCCCAGTTCAGTTTGGGCTGCACTGCTCTGGGCAGACAGGTGAAGAATGCTAACCTCACTTTCTTTCTATTAATTTTTAGCTATATATTCAAATTATTCCATGTTTACCTCAAGATAGCAGGTGCTTTTTTCCCACATCCTTCATTTGGAAAGCAAGCATGGCTATGGAGCACATTACCACCCTTGTGTAGTTCAAAGTCTGTTTAAAAGACTGCCTCAGTTCCAAAATCCTAATATGTCATCTCTTTAGTTATCTGAGAGTGAGACTGTCTACACAGAGGTAAGCAGTAAATATTAGTTATTGTGCTGGGCAGAAGCAGTCTCCATATAAATCGTATTGCTTCCCCAAAGGTGTGTCTTTGTGTCCTCCCTACACAGCACAATTAAATCCTTTCCGTCTCTTGAAACCAGTAATGCTGCAATTTGACTTCTTTTAGTGGGATGGCAAACATAAACATCACACATTGATGGTGACACAGCTTTTACACAAGCAAAATGCCTCATCAACAATAATTGAAAATTTTTTGCAAATTCCCCCTCCCCTCAAAAAAAAAATGCTATAGTTTACATTTGAAAATATCAATGACAATTGCAAATTCTACCTAATATTTTTATCAGCTAGCGTAATTACTCTATCATCCTGACATTAGAAGGGAAGCTTCTCAGTGATTTGGAACAACATCACAGTGAAGCTGCACAGAGCCCGTCTTGAAATAATTACCAAAAAATCCCAATACCTTACCATGTGACTTTTTTTTTGCTGGAGATCAAACATATTTTTTAAAAGTGCTTCCAAGTTTGTCATAATAGATGACCTACATGTTATGCTTGCCTTCTCTACTAATCTGTACCTTTTAAAATATTTATCTGATCAATATTCATCAAGATATATCTCTTCTAAGTTGCTTACTCCTGCTGAAACAAAAATCATTGATAAACCCTTAAGAAAAATTGTGCACATCCACAGGAGTAGAAATTACATAGATAATAATAAACAAGCCCCCAGGTCATTGAATTTGGAGCGGTTTATTGACGTAAGGTATTTTTTTAATTTACATGGATATTAGATGTAGCCCATTTTCTCTTCACCTGTCTACTATATATCTCTCTGAGTTGACTTTAACTGTATTTTATCGATCTTCACCATGCGTAATCACTGGCACAGTTCCGCAGCTATGAGCCAGTCTGAAGGCTGCATAGAATGTTTGCTCACACAGAGTGTAGTGTTTTAAAACTAACACTCTAGCCAAATCCTAAGTTATAAACAAGAAATATGAAAAATTTTAGCCTTTTTTTAATAGGAAGTAAATAAAGTAGAGAATTGATTACAGAAGAAAAATAATAGATAAGTCTATATCATTTCATTCACTTGCTGGACTAGTATAGAATTTGTTGCACAAACTGTTCCTCTCTCTACCACTTCTTGTCTCCTCCTCCTCCTCCTCTTCTTCTTGTTCCAATGCTGGCTGATCTTGAATGGCTACACTAACCTTTTATGAGAAGATAACTGTGGGACCTGCGTTTTTTTTCTCTGAAGCGTGAAGAAAGTGGCTGTTAGCCCACTCTGGTTTTATCCCTGTGGGGAAATCTCTGTTATATTTACAATTGTAAATAATTGTAAACACAAACAATACATTTAGTATATATTTACATTGTATTACATGCTTTTAGATTTTAGTTTTCCTGTAAATATATGGTTTTATCTTACTTCCAAACCTGGAGATTTATTTTGGGGGTTGGTTTTAACCCTACCCACACAGAGTAATCTGCCCACTATAGGGTCTTCCCAGTGAATTGAAAACCTTCCACCCTGATTAATCACAGAATAACAAAAACCTCCAGGTTGGAAAAGACCCTTAGGATCACCAAGTCCAACCTACAACCCTACTCCACAAGATTCACCTTAAATCATATCCCTAAGCACCACATCCAAACGATGCTTAAACATATCTAGGGTTGGTGACTTGTACATCTCCCTGGGGAGCTCATTCCAGTGCCTGACCACTTTCCCCGCGAAAAACTTTTTCCAAATATCCAATCTAAACCTAACTAGTCTCAGCTTGAGGCCATTCCCCCTTGTTCTGTCTCCAGTTACCTATGAGAAGAGACCAGCACCAGCCTTTCCACAATGTCCCTTCAGGTAGCTGTAGACAGCAATGTCTCCTCTCAGCCTCCTCTTACTCAAACTAAACAGCCCCAGCTCCCTCAGTCACTCCTTATGAGATTTATTCTCTAGACCCTTCACCAGCTTTGTTGCCCTACTCTGGACCCACTCCAGCACCTCCACATCTCTGGCATTGCGGTGCCCAAAACTGAACACAAGGTATGGCCTCACCAAAGCTGAGTACAAGGGGACAATCACCTCTCTATTGCTGCTGGCCACAGCATTTCTAATACAGCCAGGATGCCATTGGCCTTTTTAGCCAACTGGGCACACTGCTGGCTCATATTCAGCTGCCTGCCTATTACAACCCCCAGATCCCTTTCTGCCAGGCAGCTCTCCAGCCACACTGCCCCGAGCCTATAGCATTGCTTGGCGTTGTTGTGACCCAAGTGCAGCACCTGGCATTCAGCCGTGTTGGAACTCGTCTATTAATGTTGGCCCATTGATGTAGCCTATCCAAGTCCCTCTGAAGAGCCTCTCTACCCTCATTCAAATCAACACTGCAATCACCCTCACTCATGTTTCATATTTAAAATAGTAAAAACCTTTAAACAGCACTTACAGGGAATACTGATTCAGGATTTCAGCCAGAAAGAAAATGCAAGTCAATAATGACATACATCAGAATAAACTGATTTAATTGGCAAGGAATTAACAAAACACAGCTCTTCTTCTTCAAGGCTTCTAACATGCTTTATTGCCCCATCTTTAATGTTTTTGCTCAATTATTTATTAAAGAATTATGGTTTTGAAAAACAGAGGAACAAAGTCAGCTCAAGTCTCCCATTCATTGTGATTTTTATCATACTGCTCTTCCATGGCTAGCACAAAATTTCTCATGCAAAAAGTTTAAAGAGTGTGGGCAGTGGAGTAATATTCAGGCAAATGAACTTTCTGATTCAGTAAAAAATAATTTTAGTTTTGACAGATTCCTGTTCAAAACATTAATCAAATCCTCAGACAATTAATTACTGACTATTACTCCACAATATTTTATTGTTACTTCTTTATAATTTACTTATTACCATTGCCTGTTGTTTTACTTTCCTTCCTTATATTTCTCAAATTATACATATTGTTTTTAATTCCTATTACTGTGCTTATTTCATTCTCAGTTAATTTAGCATTGTAGATGTTATTAAATCATATCTGACTTTGAAAGATTGCTACTCACCCCCCATACTTTAAATCCTCCCAGGGGAAGGGGGAAAAAACTGGAAGAAAGAGATAAAGGAAAAGAAAGAGAAAAACAAAAAAAGAAAGAAAAAATAAAAAGAAAAAAGGCATGCTTTTTGACTCATCTCTGAGTTTATTTTTCATAGTAATGAAGTCTCTTTCAAAAACCAGATCTTTGTTTTAGTATTCTGTAATGCAAATTGTTTATTCTTTCCATTTGCTGTTAAATGCATCATATCTCTTTCAGAGATGAAATTTACTCTGAAATTAAGTTATCTGATACCTGGAATATCTCTTCTGTGATAGTTCAAAGCATACATTTACACCTTGCACCCAAACCAGCTGTAAAGAAGCCTGAACAGGTACCAGAAGCAATGTTTGGTGCTACCAGTCATGTATTCTGCTTTGTATACCTGCATCCTCTCTAGGCATGTTTCCATGTTCCTCTCCAGTGACTTCAGTACAGTCTGTTTAACCCCCACAAGGAGTGTGATCAGCAGAAGCCAGGGACAACAAAGAGGAAGGTTGGATAGAAGAATCTCTGTTGGGCTGTGATAACCACCCACCATCTTGGCTCTTATTGCTATCACTAAGGACAGCCTTCAGACTGTTCAGAATATGCCAAGAAATTAAGCTTCTGTGAACCAGCATCCTGGAGGAACTTTTCTGTCATCCACCTCACTCATCCTTGCACTGAGCATTTATTGTAGAGACTGAAAGGCCTCAGCTTGTTGGATTGTGCATAAAAGAGATAAGAGACTGATGCATAACAAAAACAACCCAAAAAAAAAATTAATTGGCTTACACTACAAATTATTTAAAGGAAATTACCCTTATCCACAGTCAAAAGCAGGTTGCACAAAAAAGTTAGCAGCATTAAAAGACTTAACTCACCCCCTGTGAGAGCATTGAGAGACCTGGTTTGTCAAACAAAGGACTGCTCTACGGTGAGACAGCTAAGATCTGTTTACCCTCTGTTTCTCAGATTTTTCTAATGGAAAACATTTTATCCCCCAAACACATACTGGAGTGGAGTGCAACCCCAAAAGTCATGTATTATATGATCCTTTAATTTCAGGAATAAGTACTCAATGAAAGAACATTGTGTATATATAAGAAAGGCAGTTTATTGATGGTTCAAGAACTAAGAGTAGATTCCTAGTTTTGCAGGTTAACTAGTAACAGGCTCTCCATTTTCTCAGGAGATACAAGGAATGGCAGACATATTCTGTCGTAGTCAACTGTGTAATTATTTCTGGCATCTATTACATTTTCCATTATAACTTTCACATACCCTCAAACCATTTTTCAATGCTAAGGGCATCTTTCTTGTTCTAACTGGCTGCAATTTCACAGCAGGATGCATTTAGCAGATGAGAGACTAATTTTATAGTCTCCAAATTGTTGTTTTTATTGGGAGCACAATGAAGTGACCACTAGGAAAACCGGAACCTCGTTCTCAATTACAGGGTGTCCTACATTGGTTTAAATATTGATTCCAGCAAAGATAGCAGCTAAATGACAGTTCCAATTAACTGATATGTTTCAAATTATGCAAGATACACGAAGAAAATAGGAGCAAATTTGAGGCAGACATTGGAGGGCACTAACCATTTCACTGTGAACAGAAATTATTCTAATAAAATATATCACAGGTTTCAGGATCAAAGACAGAGAGTACACTATAGTGCAGGTTAGTTCCCCACTCACTGTCACTCACAGGAAGCAGATTTTTTTTTAATAAATGCTGAAGACATTGAGAGCCATGAGGCGTTGTCATTACTCTTTGACATTACTCTTAGAGTATTTAAGACTTTTACAGAATTATGTTTTTGTTGATTCAGGGCTTTAAGTCCTCTACCTCTCACAGATAGTAGAGTTCTATGTATTTGAGTACACAGATTCCCTACTTACATTTCTATGCACTCATAGTTCATCTCTCTGTGACCATCAAGGATGCCTTGGTGAAATCAAGGTAAATCAGCAAAACTTTCCATTACCACTAAAGGCTTAAACATTTCCCATAATGACAAGAGGTTGTCTTGCAACAGTTTTTAAGTCTTATGTTCATCTAATTACCACTGAAGAAGATTCTGTTCGATCCATTAGGCACAACCAGTGGAAAACACTCTTTCTTTCCTCTATGCCACTGACCATGGCCAAAGTTGTTTCCTCTTCTTCCTTTTATAGACTGGGCAAAGACAGAGGAAGTGTAAACTCTATATATTGAGATGGTCAGTCTGGTGAAAGTCAATATTCTTGTGTTACTTACTAATTGTGCTTCTAGACAGCAACAAACATTGTGACAAACTAAAAAACACAGTGGGGAAAAAAACTGTTTTATTTTACCTTATTTTAAAATTGAATAGATATCAATGTTTTTTAATTGATTTTATGGATACACTACATGAGCTTGTGTGTGTATTTATGGAAGTTACAATTTTAATAGCTTCTCAAAAATAAAAAAAAAACCTGACAATAGAAGTAGTAAATTGGTACTTCAGGCATAAAATGTTGTATTATTGTGGTAATATTATTATCAGTTTACCAATACTTCTATCAAAAGACTTTGCATAGTTGTAGTAAGAGAAAAAATATGAAAATTCATACAAAGCAGATAGTTTAAGCTATCAAATTGTATCAGACAGCATCAAGGGCATAACTAGCCACAGGCAGAAAAACTGCCAGCCACACTGCCATTTCCAAGACACGTGTCCTTTGTATTCCCTGGATTAGTCAAAAACAGGGTTGTGCTTACAGCATGATAATGAACTGGCAGATGAAATTATACATTTTAATTTAATTTGCCATTTTCTGTTATTTGTTTATTGGTTTGATTTTGGTTTTGGTCTTTTTTTTTCTGTGAATGTGGCTGTATAAGCACTGTTAGCATTCTCACAGTGCAGGTTCTTATTGAACATCAAGAAGCTTTAGTTCTCTGTGTAGCACTGCAAGTTTCATTCTGTTCCTTTCTATCTACAGGAGGAATGTCATACACTCATGATGTGAGAATTCCTGACAGTTGGAAGCAGAAGTAGAAAGCATGCCAGGCTGGACTGCCAAGAAAAATTCATGCAAATGGCTCCTCCAGAAATTTAATGCCATGAATAACTCCCATCCTGCATCTGACCCTAACTGAGCATGCTTCTTGCCTTCAGTAAAGACAACCAGCAGATTTTTGTGGCTTTTCACGAAAACTCTCATGGAGGTGGTACTGAGGTTACACTGTCGACTGCAGAGAGCCAATTTAGTGCCACTTGTTAGCACTGAGTTAATGGGGAGGTAAGCCATAATGTACTCATGCAGAAATCTGTCAACATGGGAGATTTAGAGTAAAGCTGATTGGAAACTGTAGAAGAAAATGCCATTTCATTTATACAGGTGCAACAAACCAGGAAAAAAAAAAAAAAAAAAAAAAAAAAAAAAAAAAAA
>VWZI01019527.1:64462-132327 GCA_013396835.1 Psilopogon haemacephalus
AAAAAAAAACACAAAAACACCAACCCACAACTGAATCTATGTTTTCTGAGAAAAGAAGCACTTTTCTGTCTGTTTTATAATGCGCATGACTTGCCTGAAAGTGTCATTAATTATTTCCAAGGAAAGAGTATTTTCCAAGTAAGAAATGTGGAGATGTCGATTCTCCAATTACTGAATTTTTATCACACTGCAAAGCAAAAATGAAGAAGGAGGAAAGAGAGCAAATCAGATACCATGCACCTGAAGAAAAGACCATTTCCAGGCCATTACTAAAAATGTTGCACTGTATCTGCCAGAGAACACTTAGAAAAATATAGGACTCATAAGAGAATTTTGTCATGCTTTTGGAAACACAAGTAGATTAAGCAATACAGCTTCCTTGGTTTATAGATATACATCCCATTAAACAGAAGCACAGCTACACACCAGAATTGAAATCCATAAATCTATACAATAAAATTTAACAGTCAGCAGTACCAAATGTTGCCATCGTTCTCCAAGAAGTACCAAAAGTCATTAAATACACAGCAGACCCTTTTTTTTCTTTTTAAAACTAGTTTCTGAGATGTCATTCCGTTGGTTTTAGACACACTTCATAACATACCAATATGAATCATACTTCTAACATAACTAATAACACTGAGAGTTTGCTCATGTGCACATAAACCATTTAATTCTATGGGTCAGCAACATTAATTCAGTGTTACACATACTTGGAGTAACTCCATCTTTGCCCAAACTAACCTGTTGGTGAGAGGCCAAGCAGTGTGTTTTTAAATTTATTCAATTTTCACTTTTCTTCCAGAAGCAACTAACTGGCCTTTACATGCCTTTCACATGGCAATAAATACTAAATTATATCATCAGATGTCTTGGGGCAAACTGAGTCTTGAATTGTTCTTAAATCATTAAATGCCAGAAAGAATTGAACTGTGGAACTGAGGATACATGCACTCATCTACTGTTTACAAATACTCAGGAAAGGTAGAATATCCGTTACCCATTACCCCACACCCTGTAAGATATGAAATATATGCAAAGAAAACAAAGACAGACAAGCAGGGAGGGGGAAAAATCAAAAATCACAAAATGGTCAAAGAACTACTTGGAAAACAGGCAGCTTACTCATCCTAACACAAGGATTTAGGAAAAACAGTCATAGAAGAGGTTCCATGTAAAAAAAAAAAAAATGGAGAAAAGTGTATATCTGTTAGATTTCTGAAGGCATGAAAAATACATCCAGTTATCAGGAATAAAAAATATCAAGCACAAAGAGCAAAAGACTTCTATCTTAGCAGACAATGGGAAGTGCAATTTGAGGTAAAGACGGTTTGGGAGAAGAGGACATAGATTCTTGTAGAAGTACAAAGGAGCAAAATTGTTTCTGATCTTGCTGCACATGTTCTCATGTAGGTGTTATAAAAGTGGAAGGTATTATAGTAAGTCTTATCCCATAATCTCAAAGAATATCTGGCTCTAGTCATGACCCTCACTCAGTCCTTCAACCACAGAGATAAGGTCTAAAAGAGAAAAATTATTCCAGAGACACTTTTACTTACCTCTTACTCACATAAGTGAAATTGTTCGGTATATTTTATTTACATTTTCAAATAATGTAAGCAGAAATAACCCATATTTTCTCCATACATTTACCCTTCACTCCCAATTTTTCCAGCTCTGTTTCTAAAGTTCACAAAATGTTGGAATACCTATCACAGAATCATCACTGCAACCTCCTTGCAGTGAACAGGGACACCTTTAACTAGATCAGGTTGCTCAGAGCCTCGCCCAACCTGACCTTGAATGTTTCAAGAGATGGGGCTAGGAAACCTGTTCCTGTGCTTCACCGCCCTGGTCATAAAAAATGACTTCCTTGTATCTAATCTAAATGCCCCCTCTTTTAGATTAAACCCATTATCCTGTCACAGTAGGCCTTGCTAAAAAGAATGTCCCTATCTTTCTTATAGGACCCCTTTAACACTGAAAGCCTTAATAAGAACACAGGAGTCTAACCTTGGATCTTGCCTTTTCTATGCCCACTACAACAGGCTACCAGCAAAATTGAAACAATACCTACTGTTAAAATTTCTATGTACAGCAAGTAAAGACAATGAAAATACAAAGTGTTTTCACAGATGTGAAAATACATGCTACACCTTATTCACACAGCATTAGCAAGATAATATCAGGAACAGAGTGACGCTCTAGCGGGTACAGGTTTTACCACTTTCTTACTGTCAACTTTCTACTTTTTTATTTGCTTTTCACTTTAGTAAGATTTGCCAAGCACAGGTCTCAAACAGAGTCTCAGTTCTACCAGTTGTGAAGAAAACTCCAAATGCATCAGGGTCAACGGAGACTGAGCCATTTGACACTTCATGGTAGATGGAGCTGACTTGTAAAACCAACAGAAAGAGAAATCACATCCTGTACTTACGTAACTCTGCACAGCCAGACCAGGATCTGGATTCTGAATCTGCAAACCGATTACACAATCAAAACTAATGAGACACATGACCTCAATGTGATGTTCAGCTATGCCCAAGCATAATAGTTAGGAGTGGGGATATTTTGCTGGAGTTTGGGATTTTTGCTTGTACACAATGAAACACTCCAAACCCATCATGCATTCATGTGAATCAGTATACTATGCTGTCATGGAAAATTTCTTGGCTCAGGAAATGATATTTCATACACATTCACCGAACTGATAGGACAAGATTATATCGTTAAAGATGCAGCCACCTCACCAAGGACAATGAAACTGCATTTTCCTCTTGACAGTGACAGAAAATAATAATCACTGCTTTGATTTGTTGTTGTTGTTGCTACTGAATTTTGAGGGATGAGAAAGGAAAAGATATCTAGGTACAAACACTGATAATTATGAGACCACTATGAAGTTTTTACTGACTTTGACAGCCATGCCAGAAAGCTAAAAGGCACATTTCAGGGGTGGGAAAAGGGGGTGTGGTAAAGGACTTTATAAACTAAATCCTTACTTAATTCCTTAACTCACAGGAAAATGTTTAATCCGCCTTGTTCAGAAGTTACAGAGCTTGAGATTATTGTACCAAATTTTCCTTTAAAATAATTTTGTGCATTCAATAAGGTAAAACACCTTCCTACATTCAGAGGATGTCTATCACCAAACTTTTTTAAAACCAGCTTGAAGAAAGATCAGTCAAGAATAGTTCAGGTGTGTTTCATCTTGTCTTTGGTGATGGGAGGAAGCAAGTGACCAATGGTATCCTGGGGTGCATCAAGAAAAGTGTATCCAGCAGGTCTAGGGAGGTTGTTCCCCCCTCTCTCCTCTGCCCTAGTGAGATCACACCTGAAATACTGTGTCCAGTTTTGGGCTCCCCTATTCAGGAGAGACAGGGACCTGCTAGAAAGAGTCCAACAGAGAGGCACAAGCATGATTAGATGACTTGAACATCTCCTCTGTGAAGACAGACTAAGAGACCTGGTGCTGTTTAGTCTTTAAGAAGATCAGTCTATAAATATCTGAGGGGTGAGTGTCAAGTAGATGGGACCAATCTCTTTTTGCTGGTGCAAAATAATAAGACAAGGAACAAAGGATACAAATTGGAACATAGAAGGTTTCACCTCAACATGAGGAGAAACTTCTTTACAGTGAGGGTGATGGAGCACTGGAACAGACTGCCAAGAAAGGTTGTGGAGTCTCCTTCCCTGGAGACTCAAAACCCGTATGGATGCATTCCTGTTCGAACTACCCTGGGTGATCCTGCAGGGGGTTTGGACTTGATGATCTCTGGAGATACCTTCTGACCGCTAACATTCTGTGATTCTGTTACTTCTTCATGCTCATTTCAGGACTAGAGATCTATAATAGATCACTATTCACTAAAGGACAGGGATTCCCCCTAGTTCTCCTTTTGTTGCTTATGTATTTGTAGAAGCATTTCTTGCTTTCTTCACTAGCTGAAGCCAAATTAATTTCTCCTGCATAGCTTCACAACAACATTGTAGTCTTTCTAAGTGGCCCAACCCTTCTTCCAAAGGCCATAAACTCTCCTTTTTTTCTTGAGTTGCAACCAAATCTCTTTATTCAGCTAGGCTGGCCTTCTTCCACAACAACTTGTCTTTTGACACACAGGGTGGCCTCTTTCTCACCTCTCAGACTTCTTTCCTGAACAATGTCCAGCCTTCCTGGACTCCTTGTCCCTTCAGGACTGCCTCCCAAGGGACTCTGTCAACCATTTGCTGAAACAGGCCAAAGTCTGCCTGCTGGAAGTCCAAGGTGGCAGTTCTATTGGCCCCTCTCTTTACTTGTTCAACAACTGAGAACTCTATCATTTCATGACTGTTGTGCCCAGGACAATCCTCAATCAGTACATCACCCTCTTGTCCTTCTCTGTTCACATGACAAAGTATGCTTCCCTCCTCTGCCACATGTGATGTAGGGGAGGAGTTCTCAAAAATTATCTCAGAGTCTAAGACCTACAAACTATGAGAATGATGTGGGGTCATCAGTTTCTGGAGCACTTGTGATAATACCCTTTTTTTTTTGTGCTAATTATTTCAATACGTCTGGAAGGGCTGCCATTGGTTCAAGAAAGTTGATGAAAAAATATAACAACCTATCAAATAACACATCCAGTATCATTCTTGTACAACAAGAATACATCAAAAGAGTATATCAAGACTAAAATAAAGCCTTCCTGAAGAGAGGAAAAATAATTTTGGTAGACCTCCAATCTACCAGTATAGCAAATCTTAGGTTGCAGCAACTGGAGGTCAAACACAGACATCATATTGAATCTCACAAAATGTAGAAATAAAATACAGACTTCTTTTAGTAATGGTAAAGTGGTTTTGGAGCTACTTTCACAGCAATTTGCTAGATCTTCCATCACAAATCCTTTGAATTACGACTGAATATCACTCTGAACAATGAAAAATAGCTTAGCTGTAATTAGTGGCACAGTTTAAAAAAAATGCCATATTGATCTACAAGAGGTTTGACTATCTACTCTTAATGGTATGTCTGGCCTTTGCTTTCATAAAAACAGTCACTGAGAGAACTCTTCGAATCTCATAAAATTCCATTTCCATTGGCTTAGTATCAGAGAAAAGGTAGCAGATGATAATGGACAGCATTGGTAAATGAGACATTCAGACAAAAATGTCTTGAGGAGAAAAAGCCTTGCTTTGAAAGGAGTTATGATAGTGCAGACTTCTTTCTAATTACCTACTTTCCTGTGCTGCGTTCTAAAATAGCATTAGCAGACTAAAAATTATGAGTGAGGTTTCTTTGCTATCAGAATCATTTCTAATATTTTTGCTGAAATTAACACAGGTGCCAATGTGGAAGGATGACGATTTTCTGTGATGACTGCAAGGAGTACAAATGGTAAAATATTCCTCACAAAGATAAGGATATACATAAATGAAAACTTCAAAAATTGATTGCTTGAGAGCTACAAGCTTGCCTTGACAATGTGTTATATAATGTGATACTTCCCTTGTAACTAGCAGTTCTGATTATTTCTCTTTGTAACTCTGGCAGACTGATGTGTCTAAAACTTATTTAACAGACTACTACAAAAGCAAAGTGAGGTAGTTTGCAACTTCACCATAAAATAAAAAATTCCATATATTTCTTCACAGGTTGATAACTATTGTCAAGTAAAACTGTTTGCTTTGGGGGTTGGTTTGTTTGTTTGTTTGCTTGGACATTATTGTTGTTTGTTTTGTTGGTTTTTTTTAAAGCATGCTCAGATACTACACACATGGCTCAATCAGCTGCAGTAGTCTGTAGTGACCAAACAACAACATGGGGCCAAAATTAGTTACTCCATTGATACAAAATGTACTATTACTGACAAACATAGCAGACTCATGCTAAGTGTTATAAATTCCACCCTTAACATCAAGTGTGGGTATGAGGAGTTGTGTTTTACACAAATTATATGCAAATTATATATTGAATGACACTAAACAGTAATGAGCATTGCTGATTTTGAACACTGACAATAAGGACAGAGTCCATTGAAACAGGCACATACTCTTTTTCAATTTTACTACTGCATTATTTTCCTTTTTCATAAACTAGTCTCAAGAGTGGAAAAAAACATGGTTTTGTGTTCTGCGTGGAAAAAATATTGTGAGGTTTTCACTTAATAACTGGGGGAGGGCATTATCAGAATTGTAAATAATGACTTCAAGCTTTCTATTCCATTCTTTACTTTTTTAGTTAAATTAATTCATTATAATACAACCATCTCTTAACACATTGTCTAAGATGGTACTTGCTGAATTTGAATCTATTAAGCTTCTAACCTTGCCATATAAATATAAAAATGGACACAAAGCATCTACTGTTTACATGTCAGTGACTTTCAACAGTCATTCACATAGAAAACTGGCAATTTGACAGCTCAGGGAGACTGATTTCAGTTGCCTAAAGGAAATAAATTGGTGCCTTGGTTACGTCTATTAGATAATGAAAGATCCTCCCTGTGAAAAAGCTGCAAGAAGAAGAAAAATGTAGACATGGATGAGAACATTCAGAGTTGATATGAGTATCAGCTCCTGCTGGGTGAAGCACTTTGGCTTGGATAGGAGAGTCGGCACAGCTGAAATCTAAGTTATAAGCAATGCAGATGTGGCACAGAATCTCCAAGCATGAATGAGACCACTGAAAGGGAAGAGTTAGATCAACATCTAAAATCAATAATTTGTTCTTCAGAAACAAGTGCCATGATGAACAGCAATGTGAAAATAAAAGTATTTCCTGACTTCCAAAAATTAAATCTGTTAGTCCTGATTCAAGGTCCACAACATTTTCATGCTGTGGATATAAAAAGACTTTAGCTCGATGCTGTGTTTTAATAATATAACTATGAAAATTGTATCAAGCCATAATGATAAAAAAACATATTACTATCACTGGGAATACCACCTGGTTTAAAAAAAAAAAAAAAAAATAATAAATTCGTTAAATCAAATCCCTCCAAATGTATGTATTTTAACATTCATGAATCTCCACTCCAGCAGAAACAGGAGAAACTGCTGAAGAAATAAACACAGAAAATATGTATCTTTCTTGCCTTTCCAGAGTAAAACCTCTGCCACTAGCAAAAGAAGGTCCTTTGACCTAGGAACCCATGACTGAGATCAGTTCCCAAAATACATAAAAGCAAAGGAAGAGTTCAAGTAAAACCAACAGCAGACACACAAAAGCCAAATAAATTAAAAAGAAAAAGCCACAACTACAGATCTTGTAGCAACAGAAAAATCAATTCCATTAGAAAACAAGAATATTGAAAAATAGAAGATACTGTGGAGACACAGGGTTTAAAACAATGCCTGTGGTCAGAAATGAAATTAAAAACAAATGTGTTATTAGAGCAAAATGCTAACCCAGTAAAGGAAGGCAGAATAATTGAGTCCTATAGATAGAGACTTCTGGAAAGAGTCACATTTGTAAATTCACTGGCCTGCACCAATAATAACGCTGTTGTTGAGAACATTTTCAGAATTTGAGGAAAACATCAGTGCATGTGACATATTAATATTATATTAACTATTACATTATGAAGGCTTTTATAGTTAGCATCCAGTTCCTGGAGTACTGCTTACTGTTTTGCATAAATCTTCAAATATGGGCTTTTGGGATGCTGTTTTAAATTTATAGTCAGCTGAAAGCATATCATGTCTGTGTTTCATCTTAATGACTAGCCAGTGAGAAGTGCCAGTACTAAACTATCTTCTGGCTTTATCAAGAACACTTGTTCGTTAGAAAGTTCAAGGAGCAGCAAAAGGCCAAATGGAGGCAGATACATTTTTCAGAATATACAATAGGTCATAAGACAAGGGAAGATCCCCTTTTCAGTGAGGTGTTAGTAGATGAGTTACACCTCACCTACAACAGACAAGAACATTTCAATCTGCAAAAAATGAAGAAACTTACAATTTCACAGGATCATTGTTACAACAGTCCTCTGCGTTAGAAGAAGGCAAATACACTGGAGCAGAGAAAATGAACACGAAATAATCAACCATGCAGCAGGTAAGAAAAGCTGAGAGAGGAAACTGTGCATTGAGGACAACTTCCTCCTGCAGGTTATTGAAGAACCAACAAGGAGAAGCGTGATGCTGGACCTTGAATTAACTAACAAAGAAGGACTGGTCACAGATGTTAGGGTTGAGGGTAATCGTGGCTGTAGTGACCATGGCATGTTTTAATATCTCTAGACATAGAAGCAGGGTGATAAGTAAAATTTCAACCCTGGCCTTTAAATTTGCCATCTTCAAAATTCTTGTTAGAAGTATCCAATAGGCTGAGGGTCTAGAAGGAAGGGGATCCCAAGAGAGCTGATTAAGATTCAAATATTACCTCCTCCAAGGTCAAGAAAAATGTATTCCCTTGAAAAAATGTCAAGGAGAGTAGAAGACCTGAATGTATAAGCAAGGACCTCTTGGAGAAAATAAAAAAGGAGGTTTACAGCATGTGGAGAAAAGGTCTGGTCAATCGGGAGGATTACAGAAATATGGCCAGAGAATGTAGAGATGGGACAAGAAAGGCCAAGGTCCTCTTGGAGCTGAGTCTTACCAGGGAGGTGAAAGAAAACAAGAAGAGCTTTTTCAAGTACATCAGCAACAAAAGGAAGATGAAAGAAAAGGTGGGTCCACTGCTGAATGATGAAGGGAGATACAGTAACTGAAGATGCAGACGGCAGGGTTGCTGAATGCATTTTTTGTCTCTGTCTTAACTCCTAAGACCAACCCTCATGAACCTCAGTCTCTGGAAGCAAGGGAGCATAACTGGAGAGGACACTCGAGAGGACACTCAGGACATTCGAGGTAAATCGGGACTGGCTTAGAGATCACTCATGCCAACTGAAAACACACAAATCAATTGGCCCTGATGAGGTGCATCCACAAGTGGCTGATATTGTTGCTGATCCTCTCTCCATCATTTTTGAAAAGTCATGGAGAACAGGAAAGCTGCCTGATGACTAGAAGAAAGCCAATGTCACTCCAGTCTTCAAAAAAGGCAAGAAGGAAGACTCAGGCAACTAGAGACCAGTCAGCCTCACCTCCATCCCTGGAAAGATCATGGAGCAGCTCATTATGGAGGCCATCTGTAACCACAGGGAAGAAAAGAGGGTTGTCAGGAATAGCCAACATGGATTTATCAAGGGAAGATTGTGCTTGACTAACCTGATAGCATTCTATGAAATCATGAACAAACGGGTATACAAAGGAAGAGTTGTGGATGCCATATACTTTGACGTCAGCAGGACCTTTGGTACTATGTCCAACAACATTCTCATAGATAAGCTCAGAAGATGTGGCATAGACAGTTGGTCTATGAGGTGGATTGAAAATTGGCTCCACAACAGAGTTCAGAGTTGTCATCAGTGGCACAGAGTCAAGCTGGAAGCCTGCAGCCAGTGGTGTTCCCCAAGGATCAGTACTGGACCCAGTTTTGTTCAATATCTTTATCAACGACCTGGATGAACGCATTGAGTGTACCCTCCACAAGTTCACTGATGATACAAAATTGAGGGGGGGAGTGCCTGACAGCCTGTCAGGCTGTGCTGTCATCCAATGAGATCTGAGCAGGCTGGAGTGCTGGATGAAAGCTAACCACATGAAGCTCAATAAGGATAAATGCAGAGTCCTGCATCTGGGGAGGAATAACATCAGGCACCAGCAGCTCCATGGAGAAAGACCTTGGAGTTCTGGTGGGCAGCAATTCTGCATGGGACAGCAATGTGCCCTTGTGGCCAAGAGAGGCAATGGTATCCTGGGATGCAACAGGAAAAGTGTGTCCAGCAGGTCTAGAGAGGTTCTTCTCCCCATTTACTCTGCTCTGGTTAGACCACACCTGGAATACTGTGTCCAGTGTTGGGCTACCCAATTCAGGAAAGACAGGGACCTGCTGGAAAGAGTCCGTCAGAGAGCCATGAGGATGACTGGGGGACTTGAGCATCTCCCCTGTGAAGACAGACTGAGAAACCTGTTCAATCTGGAGAAGACTGAGAGGAGATATTATCAATGTGTACAAATATCTGAGGAGTGGATGGGGCCAATTTCTTTTTGATAGTCAGCAGCAATAAGGAGCTATGGGTACAAACGGGAACATAGATGGTTTCACCTCAACGTGAGGAGAAACTTCTTTACAGTGAGGGTGACAGAGCACGAGAGCAGGCTACCCAGAGAGGTTGTGGAGTCTCCTTCTCTGGAGACTTTCAAAACCTGCCTGGATGCATTCCTGTGTGAACTACACTGGGGGATCCTGCATTGGCAGGGAGGATGGACTTGATCTCTGGATGTCTCTCTCAATCTCTGCAACCTATGGGAGAGGTAACGCCTGAAGCTGAAAGACTGAGGTATGTTCATATGTATCCAGCTACATGTGTTCAAAGTAAAACAGAGAGTACTGCATGTAAATCCACATCAGAGAGTTGGTTTTGAAGGAAATAAGAGACTGAATTTATTCTGGGAGCCCACAATAACAAAAGGATCTCTGACACGTAGTTGAGAGAGAAACTGAACCTTAGGATGAACTCCTGAGGCTTCATGTAACCATAAACAAATAATTCATTACTACCTTTGACATAAAATCTGGGTCTGGGCATCCTTAGTGTCAAATGAATATCAAATATTATGCATTTTTACATAACATTATTTTACTATTATATGATATATAATAATATTACTTCATACTTCAAAATATTATATATCATTTATTTTACTTGTGTTCTGTTGAGATTTTTTTAGAACACATCTCAAAAGTTCTGCAGAGAAAAAGATTAAGTGTACAGGCTGGAAAATTGCATGATTATTCAAGGTGGGAAAAGTATCAGTGATGAGATAGCAGTTTGTATTGTTCTCACAAGACTGAGGATGAAAGTGGAGCCCATGACAAACTGGTCAGCAATTTAAAGAAACAACTGCCAAGGCAATTTAAGGAAACTACTATCAAGGTTAATATTATTTTTTTTTTAAAGGAATAACAGTTACTTGCAGTTTTTAGGGAAAAAAAAGCAAACACAAACAAACAAAAAACCACAACCACTTAGCAGCCTAGTGAAGCCCAGCAGCCTAGTGATATCCAGGAACTGAATGAAAAAAAAATCAACTCAAGTAAGAAATGCCCAGCTGGAAACAAAGGCTCACAGGGGTGAAAGAATCCATAAAGTAGTCACATCCCGCAGGGCTCTCTAAAACCACATTATCAGAGAGATGTTCCAGGGTATACCAGGACAAGAGGTATCTCCAGTGAAGTAAGGCAGCTTGTCACTTCATGGCAACATAAAAAATACAGCTTTACAAACAATTGTTCTTCCCAGGTGTAACCTGAAATTTTGCTAAGTGAATGTTGATATATAAACCCACTCCCTCCTTGCTAATTCTTGTTAAAACAGAGCTTAAGATATAGCAGTGTAAGAAACATTAAAACAGGAAACTAAGGTACATTGAGCAAAATGTTACTAAGTTTCAGTACAGGTAAATTCACAAGCTAACGAAATAAGTCTTTACTCAGTTTTGGTTTAGAATATCACATCTGATATTAATTGTGAAAACATATCACAAAAATAATTTGTCAATAAACAGGAAGAGATACAGAAATTATAAATGGCAACCTGTCCTTGAAGAAAAGCAAAAGAAATTAACTCAAAAATTTTATCCAAGGTCTTCTCTAAATATGGTACCTAATAAATGTTGTGGAAGCATAATACATGAAGGAACTGGTTTAGGTTCCATTTCATGATGAAAAATATTTACATTGTACAGTACCAAAAAACCCTGAGAGCAGTAGTTCCAGTCTCACTTTTATTTTTTCTATAAATAACTCCTTCTGTTTAATTTTACAAAGGTAAAACTAAGAATTTAGGGATCTTTAACATTACTAGTCATTTAAAATATCACAGTGAAAGATTTCCATCCCAAAAAAAAAAAAAGAAAAATCTGAATGCAAGCTTTTCTTGAAAGCCCGAGAGAGAACCCAATAAACACAACAGGGAGAAGTACCAAAAGAAATTCTCAAAAATTGTCACCAGTAACAAACCAAATTGTTTCAAAAGTTTTTAAGCTTCTCATATCTTACTCCCATGGTGGTATCACTTGATAAAATGTCATGGGAATATCAGAACCAGAGCAAAAAGGTACCTATTTCTTTGTTGTTCTTACAGTCAGTAAGGAAAAATTAATATTCTGCTCTACAGGTGGATTGTGCCAGGGATGAAATAAATTAAAATGCACCACCTTTCTGCTGCTAACCTTCCCCAGCTCCATCAAAAACATCTTGGTTCTTGAAATGTGTTAGCAGCTGTCTACCTGTGGGAGGAGTAAAAGGAATCAGGGAGTGAAGGGAAGCACAGAATGCAGAGTGAAGTTAAGAACAGAGGAATGAGCAGGGTTATTTTTTTTCCCTATTAACAAAGTACTAAAATCAGCTTTGAAATTTGTAGTGGTACTGAATCACTTGTGCTAAGGAACCCAGCAGTTGTAACTGACTAAATATGTTGTCTTTACAGAAATGGGAGTCAAAAAAAAAAAAAAAAAAAAAAAAAGGTAGAGCACAGCAGAAATCAGTGCCTAGAGCCCTTGCTGAACCAAAGCCACAGCATGATGTTAAAAAGATATGCTATTGCAGAAGCTACCATCTGCTCTGTTTAGGTTTGAGAAGTTGAAGGGCTAGTTAGAGGCAAAACACTGCTCTAGCAAAAAAAGTTAATTCTCCGCACTCTAACACTTCTTGTTATAGCTGAGGAGATCAAATTAGACCCATTGCTGCACTTACTCAGCTACATGTTTTGTATGCTTATGGAAGTAATGTGTATGCTTAGGTAGAACCAGCCTTTAGACCAGTCAAGTGTAGAGTTTAAAAAATGACAGATATTGATGATGCACTATGTAACAGCTATTGGGAGCTGATTAATCACCCCGCTTGCAATATAAGCTTTTTTTCAAAAGCCATAAAACAAATGTTCAGAAACTCTGTGCTGAATTAGGATTCCTTACTATTCTCCTTCCCTCTCCTGCTCGAAAGTTTTTGTTAACTTACAAGAAAGCTGTGCATAGCGTCCGAGATCCATCCCAAGGATCACCAGGGTTTGGGTTTTTTTCTGTAAGAAGAAAAAGTTTCTAATCCAGCATCATAAAATGAAGGGGGAAAGTGAGTTTGGGTTTGATGTAGACAACTAATGGGCCAAAAAGCCCGTGTCTTCATGCCACTGAATGCAAATCAGTTTGTCTTAGCTTGAGTAAGAAGTAGCTGTGCTGGTAAAACACAAGCTATACAATGTTGCACCAAAGGGAGATGAAATCGGGATTCCCTGAGTTAGACCTCCTCCTCTTTCACTAACATCAAATGTACTCATGTAAACAAACTCTGTCTTTAGGGTTCAAATATTAACTACTTGAAAATAATCATCGTATTTGGCCACACTAAAAAAAAAAAAAAAAAAAATCCCANAAATAAATCCCAACACCAAACCAAAAACACCACAGGCACACACAACCAAACTTTTTTATTTCAAAAAATATCAAAATGTATGGTTTCCAGGGTAGGAGAAAGGGTACTTCACACATTTTTGAGTACATAAGAGGAAAATAAAAATATTTTTTAACTTTTCTTGAGCTTAACTTTTTGTTTCTAACCTCAAGTCAAGATTTCTTCCCTTGTATAATAATTTAGAGTATTTAAAATTCAGCTACTCACCAAGCAAATAACATCTGTTTAAACAAACGAAAAGATTAGCAGAGTCTACTGTCTGTGATGGTGAAACAGTCAAGCTTTGATAACACTACATTTCAAGTTTGCCTGTACTGTTTTCAAAAACTGCAGCTGTTCCCTGCAACTTTCATAAGCCTTAAACTTTCTTCCATGACCTTGAAGACTAATGAAGTAGGAAAATTGTTCCAGACATTTGCAAACTTTTTGAAGCAATGCATTACAAAGTCTTCCCTGTCACTTCTTTTTTATGGGCAGGCTCATCTAATGTATGTTAATTAAGTTGAGGGGCACTCATCTGAAACAGAACTCTTTCTTCTAGAGGTAATACCATATAGCTGCATGAAAAATACAGAATTTATAAGGGTTAACTAGTTAACCTATCCAGAAATTCTTATTATAAGGGTGAAACTGCAAAGAGAAATCCATTACCATCTCATAATGCAACAAAAAATAAGCCCTTTACTATCCAGAGTTACTTTTCTATAGCAAAAAATAAATCAAATTAAAAAGAAGGGAGGCATTTGTTTTTTAACCTCTGTTTGTGTGGTTCATTTATAATAATAATACAAAACAGACAAAAGATCAGAGCATTATCAGTTACCTGAATCTAAAACTGATTCTGTTTTCTCCTTGTTTTAATGGATTCAAGCATTTATTTATTCTCTTAGCCTGAATGAAGAATGATTTTTTAGAAAAATGTCTTTCCAGGGTGAAGTAGCAAAAGCAGCTATTCTTTCCCAGGTCTGATCAGCCCTAAAAATGAACACCTGAGTATAAAAATCCAAAAAAAGAAAATAAGGATGTTGGAATACTTTTTCTTATCTGAAGGAGCAGCAATGTCCTGGATTTTCCTTCCCTTGTTCTTACTCTCCATGTTATAAATGAAAAATTTTGACTCAGTACACACCATTGATCATTTCAGTGCCTAGCCTTGAAGACATGTAGACAATAAGTTTGCATTATTGTGGCATGCACTGACACAGATTTAAAAGCACTGTCAGTCTTTCATAGCAACGGTTATATCATAAGATCACTAGAATTTATGCAATGCTTGGTTCATAGAATCATTCTTTAGTTTCTTTGTCAACATGACCTTTACAAGAGGTATTCAGAAGTAGGAAAGTTTGGGTTCAGAGAAAGAACTATGGAAATACTAGAATGCTATACAGATCTTGTTTGTACAAAGGTTTATAATTTCATTTAATCACATCAACAGGCTGCTTTTACTTAGCTCCTAAATTCCTTTGCTAACAGACCTATTTGTGTCTCAGGATGAGTATGTGAAACATCAAAAAGGGAAATCCTGATATCCAAAAAATCATTAGGCAGACCAAAGTTGCCCACAGGATTAACTTCTTCATCATGATACATTAAAATGGAATCTTCTCAGATCTTTTCCACCCTCTTGCAGCACAGCCCACAGACACCACATCTACTAGATTTTCTCTAGAAAAAAAGGATAAAAATCTGATTTGATTAAAGCATAAGTTTATACAGATTCATGTGAGGGGATTAACACTCTACATGAAGTGCCTAGTGTGGTAGAACTTAAAACCACCTAAGATATTGACATGGTTAATGCAGGCACATGAATTTTGTGCTCTGTGGAATGGTCCCAGAGAGTGCCACACAGCTATTACATTCCAAATAGAAAATGCAATTAAAATAATGATGCAAGAAGCTAATGCAGCTGTGACAAGAAGAAACATTTAGAATCTCTGAGTGTTAATGCAGCTCGTAGAACCTTGCAAGGCACTAATCAATGCATAACAGGCTACAGTCTCACTGGCTCAGAAAAATGCAATCAGTTAAAAAAATTAAATGCATGACTCTGCAAGGGCAGCTCAAAGATCTAATGGAACTGGGGATAAAGGGAGGGAACCAATGAAGACTATGGAAAGCTCACAGACAAAAAGATAAAGGCAGTGAAACAGAATGAGTAATCGCTACCTACAGGGGCTGAGGGTTGTAAGAAAGTCTTTATCAATTATAGAAAAGAAACAGCAGAACAAAAGCTAGAAGTCTAGCCCTGCACTTAGCTAGATGGGTGCCCCTTTCTCTCAAATTAATGAGGTGTTGCAAAGAATAGATTTCTGCTCCGAGACTGTAACTTCTTTGCTTCCATTAATTAAATAATACCCATGTAGGGAAAAGTCTGAAGAACATATGGTAAGGAAAAAAGTTCTTTTTTCCACCTCTAACTCATATTCACCATGATTTCTGTTCACAGACTCATGAGCAGATTGTTGCTCACTGATAAATTTTGTTGAAGTTAAAGAAGATGCAGTAGATAGAACATATCAGTCATTGTTCTAGGGCAGATGAAAAAATGTTCATTTACACAGCCTAAGTATATATGTCTCACTTATTGAAACCTCATTGTTATCGATAGCAACACTAAGTCAAATTTACAAGTTGTACCTCTTCTGAAGTGTTCAGGAAAGAATTTCCTCCCCCCCACCCCATACTCTGTATGTAGAGCATATAAGAGTCAATCAGAATTAAGTCTGTATTTAGAGGAATTATTATTCTCTCAGTGTTTTTCTAGAAAGGAAATAAAAAGTGGATGAAGAGGTCTGGGTAAGAGGCAAGGCTGTCAATCACCAAAGAACTCAACTTGATAAGACAGAGCAGCACTGAGTCCTTTGCATAGTGATTACACTAAAACTGCCAGAACCAGAAACCTTTATCAACAGGGACAAAATCTTTACAGGCGAGGAAACCTGAGTATTATTTCTAGCCTTAGTTATTTTCAATGATTGAAATCATAGCGACTTCATCTGTTGTCTTATTAAAGTTTGCCTTGATGTCTAATTAAATTCTCCATTCTCTAGTTTGAAGCAAATAATTCCTCTTCAATTCTGACTAATTAATCAAAATAATGAGTGACTACTCAGAGCTCTATGAATTCACAGACATTTATCAAATGTCCACTCTCTAGCCTGAAGATGTTTCTCTAGACTCTTTTCTCTCTGACAGTTACAAAGTATAACTCTTCACTGTCATTACTATTGTCTGTGTTGTTTGAAAAACATGCATCCAAAAATCAGTACTTCCATTGCAGGTTCAGTAAATAGGCCAGTTCATGGCTGATGAATGAAGAATGACTTCTCTGCTTTTTTTTAATACTGTAACATGATTGTATTTGAATTTGGTGTATTTGACATTGTCTCTACTACTGTTTCCTCCACTGATAGAAGAATCCTCCATATTCAGTTCTCTTGTGAAGATACTAATATTTGACTCATTGATGGCATGCACCCGGGGGTGCTGAAGGAGCTGGCACAGGTCATTGCCAGACCACTCTCCACTACCTTCAGTAAGTCATGGCAGACAGAAGAGGTGCCTGGGGACTGGAGGAGGGCAAAAGTCACTCCAATCTTCAAAAAGGCTAAGAAGGAGGACCCAGGCAACAGTAGACAAGTCAGCTTCACCTCCATACCTGGAAAGGTAATGGAACAACTTATCCTTGGTGCTGTCTGTCATGGAAGATATACATCCTGGCTTGCCCAGGCATGATCCCACAATCCCTTCCCTCTGCTGGAGGGGAGGAAGCAGAGAGCAAGGAGAAGACAAAATGCTTGGAGACACCCACTTTGAGGGTCCAAGACTTGCCCAGACTTGTTCCTCCCAAATAAGGGAAAGCAAGATCCTGACTTCACCTAATATGGTCAGATTTGGCAAAGTGCCATTCTGATTGGTCAATTTGTGTGGCCAAAGCAGCCATTACATTCAGGCAATCAATAAATAGGCTTCTGCCACATGCTTTTCTGCTTTGGCTTTTACTTTTGCTTTGCCTGCTCTGCCCTACCAAATCATGTTCTGCTTTGCCTGCAATGACTTTCAAGACATCAACAGAATTCCCTTCAAGTTTGGGGTACTGTCTGATGCTATTTTGTGAGAAATATTTCAAAGCCTCTCTCTAAGAAATTCTGTAACTAGATTCTATTGTGCCTTTCTATCTTATTAGCAGAAAGGAGCCTCTCAAGTCCCCTGGTTGGCAAGAGGTATAATTGAAACTAAGAACCTCTTTCCAGTTTTAATGTTTGCATTTGCTACTTACTTCTTAAAGTGTTGTAGTTTTGCCTGTTCTCTGTGTGTGTAAGTATCCCTGCTGTGCATTTTGAACACTGTAAATAAGTTTTCTGATGAGATTTAATGTTAATAAACAATTTTCATAGCTATTAACAATATTTGCCTGGATATAAAAAATAATATCAATTATTAATTTTGCATAATTTGTAACACTGTACTTATAGGCATACCAAGGGCAAGGGGGTCATTCGTAGCAGTCAACATGGGTTTACCAAGGGGAAGTCATGTTTGACCAATCTGGTAGCCTTTTATGAGAACATTACCAGGTGGATTGATGATGGTAGATCAGTGGATGTGGTTTATCTCGATTTCAGTAAAGTATCTGACACTGTCTCCCACAGCATCCTTCTAGCTAAATTGAGGCAGAGTGGTCTAGATGATCAGGTAGTGAGATGGATTGGGAAGTTGTTGAAGGAAAGAAAACAGACAGTTATGGTCGATGAAATGGAGTCTAGTTGGAGGCCTGGTAACTAGTGGAATCCCACAGGGGTCAGTACTGGGACCAGCATTATTCAATATATTCATCAACAACCTGGATGAGGGCACAGAGTGCACTGTCAGCAAGTTTGTTGACACCAAACTGGGTGGAGTGGCTGACACACTGGAGGGCAGTGCTGCCATTCAGAGAGACATAGACACACTGAAGGGTTGGACAGGAAGAAATTGAATGGAATTCAACAATTGCAAGGGTAGAATCTTGCACCTGGGAAAGAACAACCCCAGGGATCAGAATAGGTTGGAGACTGACCTACTGGAAGGCAGCAAAGGGGAAAAGGATCTAGGCATCCTAGTGAATAGGAGGTTGACCATGAAACAGCAGCGTGCTCTGATGGCCAGCAATGCCAATGCCATTCTGGGGTGTATTAAAAGTGCTGTGGCTAGTAGGTTGAGAGAGGTTCTCCTGCCCCTCTACTCTTCCCTGGTGAGGCGACATCTGGAGTACTGAGTCCAGTTCTGGGCCACTCAGTTCAAGAGGGACATAGAACTGTTTGAGAGAGTCCAGTGCAGAGCCACAAAGATGATTAAGGGAATGGAGCATCTCTCTTACAAGGAGAGACCGAGGGAGCTGAGGCTCTTTAGCTTGGAGAAGAGACTGAAGGGTGACCTCATTAAGGTTTATAAATATGTAAAAGGCAAGTGTCAAGAGGAGGAAGTCAGGCTCTTCTTGGAGCTGTCCAGTGACAGGCCAAGCAACAGTGGGTGGAAGCTGAGGCATAGGAAGTTTCATGTAAACATGAGGAGGAATTTATTCACTGTGCGGGTGACAGAACACCAGAACAGGCTGCCCAGGAGGGTTGTGGAGTCTCCCTCTATGGAGATATTCAAAACCCACCTGGATGTGTTCCTGTGTGATCTGCTGTAGGTGATCTTGCTCTGGCAAGGGGATTGGACTAGATGATCTTTATAGGTTCCTTCCAGCCCCTGACATTCCGTGATTCTGTGAATTTGTCCCTCCATTTTTACAGCTGCACTGTATAAGAATAAAGCCCAAACTGACCAAGCAAGAGTCCTCTCACATCAGGACAGATTGGAAAAGCCCAACACATTAAGTATAAGATAAATGCAAAAGGCTTTTTCACACCAAGGACTACACACTGCACATTACCTAGTCTTCGCTCAACCTTCTTGATCCCATATATGTGCCTACCTAACTTTTAACACACTGATAACCTGTGTCTGGTTTAAGCAACTAGGAGCAGTAGAAAACTACATCTTGTTTTGCATCACGTAGTGTGATACATAATAAGCCACTGCACCACAAGGATCTCCACTTGAGAGCACAATATCCCACTAACACTCTCAGCATCATGCCTTCCATCTCATTACTGTGCCTCACAAGGACATACACACAAATCAAACAAAAAGTCCAGCAAAGTGAACACTCCATAACTAGAAAATAACTGTAGTTAGGCTGTAGACTGCATCCCTCACATCTTGTCGAAACATATATGAACACTAAAAATCAAAATAATCTTACCCAGGTAGTTAAGCCTACAGGAAAACATGCATCTCAGTATTTCTCTTAGTTCTGTACTTGTAGCACTTACTGCCTATGCCTTGTCTGGGCACAGTTATATCATTTTGTTTATGAGCAGCAAGAGGCGCAGCTGAATAACACCAAATAGTCACAACTGTTCAAGGCACAAGCATTCTGCATAGTAGCTGAGAATTTTAAAAATTCTTGAACAACTGCTGTAACTCAGCACTCTCTGGCATACCAGAGTCCTTCTGTATATTTTTATGCTCCCCAGATCATGAATCACAAGAACTCATAGCAAACACTAATTTCAAAGACTGGTAAAAATGCAGATATTTACTGCAGTTTATATTTAATTTACAGATTTAAACACATGCAAACCAAGAATAATTTCTGACTGAATTGCATTACTGTAAAATTCTCAGGAATACAAATAAGCACAGGCAATATCTTTAAACGGAGGTCACATATGGCATGCAACTGTATGTAATCTCTCTGAGTGAATAAAATTCCCAAGCAACTGCTACACAAATGCTTTCTTTCCTATTTCTGCTAATATTAATGGAGGCAGTCTTAGAATATTATTTGCATGTTATTTCTTCATAACATTGATTTCCTGATTTACATATCATATTAGCTCAACCACTAAACAGTATGTCATGCTGATACATAATTACGAAGCTGAAGCTGCAGTGTGTGACTCAGTGAAGAATAATTCACAGTCACTGAAAATGTGTAAGGTTTTTTTTGTTTTGTTTTGTTTTTTAAATGGAAGAAAAATGCCCTGATTCCCTCAAGGAGGCATGAAGATGTAAAGGTTCCTTACCATTAGTGTCATTCTTAAAAACAATTTAGATAACTTTTAAGATTTTTCTGTTCGCTACAAAATTCAAGTCAACTCCTATGGTCTAGTGCAGATGTCCTATTCAAGGTCTTTGTACTATTTAAGCCTTACTTCAGTCTTCAAGATAGTTTTGGGATTAAATGTGTCCACTGCTGGCCTTCTGTGGTCTCTATGAAGCTTCCCTATCTAGTTATCATTAGTTCTTGCCCCAGTCTGAGAAGGATTAGATCAGAAATACTACTGCACCCAAATCTGTGTTTAGTGTCTCCAGAGTGCACTGTATAGTGCGGTTTAAACCCATTCTAACGCCACCAGCATTTTTGCTGCAACACTAGCTTTGTTCTTGGGAAGATTTTGCTCCAGAGGAGGCTTAGTGCCATGGAATAGCAGACTGATGGATTCGTGTCTAGAACCAAAGGAATGGAAAAGAACCAGCAATTAACAAAATGTACTTGATTATGTAATTTTTGCTTATTTGTCACATGCACAAAGGCAATCAGGTGCTTCTAAAAGTTACAAGCCCCAACCATCTTTCACCATACTCAACATCTAAAGTTTCAACAAACTTTTAAAGTCTCCCTTCAACTTATTGTAAGAATTATTTAGGATGGGAGGCACTAGAAGTAGGACATGTAGTCATTGTGCACATTCAGTTTCCAGGAATTTTACCGGGTTTTACATGCAATTGGAGAAAAGTTCATTCAAGCCTGTGTGACAGTCAGACAGATTTGGAGATTGAATAGACCTTTGAAAATTACAAAGAAGGCTTTTCAAGGTGTTCCTTTTTTCACCTGAGCTTCTCAGATATTTTAAAATGTATTATGTTTAGTATATGTTCAGCTAAAATCTGGGTCAAGTATGTCTTAATATTTGGTATCAAATTACTCTCAGTTCCCTAACTGCAATCTGAAACATGTCAAGCAAAATGGATATCACTGTCCTCTTAATTTCTTTGATAAATTTAGTTATCTCACTGAGATACACAGAAGCTTCTATTCTTTGTTTAAGACAGAATATTTTCAAAATAGTGCAATATATATCATATTTAGTGATTTTAATACTGTGTATATGTATATCAGAAAAAATCAGGCTCTTTTGGATTAGTAGGATTTGAAGTTCAGTGAGCTTTTCTAAAATTACAGTATTTGCATTTGTGTTCCTTGAAAAGAGATTTTGCTGATTTAGGCTTTGTGAAACTCAAAAAGTCAAAAGTCCAAGAAAGTCTCTGTGCTGCACCCAGCAAGCCAATAATCTAGCCTTTCAAGGTATTTGGTAATATTATGTTCAGGAAGAGATTACAAATATCTTTCCTACTTTTCCTTACTGCAGATTTCAAGCTACTTTTCTGACATGGCAGTAAATCTGAAGATAGAAAAAGCATTGAAAACAGATCACTCCATGAAATGGAATTATTTCATTTCCAGTCACATGAAGTACTTTGAAGGTGAACTATCTCATTTTCTAATAGTGTTTTTTCTTTCTATTTTTTGAGCATTTTGTGCATGAGGAAAGGATTTCTTCTCTTCCGATGTAGTTAGAAAAAGGAAAATACAATACAGTAAATGTAGAATAGATCTGACTAAATAAGTATTGTTCTACAAGAAAAGATTACATTTATCTCTTGAAAACAATATGACGCTAATAAGTTTTGTAAAGAAACCTAGCTATTAGAGTCCAGACTAAATGCTCTACTTAGCAACTGTAATTCTGTATTATTCTTCTAGTCATGCATTGCAGTAAAAAATTTGCAAAGAATCAATATGCGTAGGTTACAGGCTTGACAAGACCTAATGAATCACAGACCATTCCTCTTCTATTTTGGGCAGCCAAGTTTTTTCACAAGTCATAATCTTGGCAAGCTTTTAAAAATTTTTAGGTTGGGTGTCCTGGGAGTCCTGTTGGGAAGCTGGTCCATAATGACATTTCTTCCACAACAAAAAAGCTTTCAATTAGTTTCCATCTCTAAAGTATTCACAGTTACTTAATATGTCTTGTATTTTTTTTCTAGAGTTATTACTTGTTTTATTTCTTTTATTAGGTAATTACTTTGCAGCTTAACTGATCAATTACAATCCTTCATCAATTACATTTGGTTACATCTAAAAACCAAAACGGTGCATTTCATTTCTATGGCAGAAGCCTGTGTTGTTTTCTGTTGCAAAATAACACTGAAAAATATTCAAACCCAGTAATGAAATTAAAATTTACATGTGGGTTTTAAGGATTGAATTTGAAATGCTGCAATATTTGGTAAGCAAATCTAACTGCTATGCAGGGAGAAATTCCATCCTTTATATATGGGCTACATATCCATATATTCCTACTACATCTCCTAAAATGGGAATTAAATTGCTAGTCAAGACCCATATTGTCCCTTTGCTGAGGGATGTATTCTGCTTGATTGAGTAAACCAATATCAAGGACTCCAGTGTCTTATTATTCTGCAACATTCTGGGTGCTTTGTACTTTAACGTTAATATTATGGCTAGATAACTCGTAGTGAATACAAATGTTTAAGACCTCCAGCCACAAGTCTCAGCACTTCCTAGATTATACTAAATAATTCTTGATGTTTCCTAGGGGTATGGAAGAGGCAGTTATTAAAGCCTGCCAAAAAGGAAATGCTGTAAATCTCATAAGCACAAAATATTACTCATATTACTGGTTCTAGCAGAGATATAAAGATTCACTGCAGGAAGAATTTATGATTAAAGATTTCTGTGCATATCTGTGTCAACAATCAGGTGCTACAGGCATTTGCAAAATTTCTTGCCTCATCCTGTAGATATATCAGTACCTAATTTTGCTCTTGTCAGGCCTTTCACCTTACTTTTCCCTCTGTTTGCCCTTTCTTCCAAACCTCTAAATGTTGGCATCCAATTACTCAGCTTCTGCTTCAGAAAATTATGTTTATCTTCTCACTCAATAACCAGATAGTCAGAACATTCATCTATTTTGCAAAATATTTATCCTCTGCTTATCCTGGGAATGTGCAAACCCACATCTTCCTCTTTCTATGCTAGTGTAGTCTAAGGAATGCTTCAGAACTGTATGAAAAAGAAAAACACATGTTGGAAAGCCCTGCTTTAGAGCATACTTTAACTTGGAGGGTTAGAGTTGAAAATCCTTAAGAGGAGGAACTAGGACCCTGATCTTCCACATCTCAAAAGAGATGTATCTATGAAATAAGGTACATATTGGGGCAGGGTGTAAGCAAAAGTAGTTGCTTCGGTTCCTGGGAGCTAAGGTGCTTAAGTCAGTGGAAAAAAAAAAACTCATCCTGATCTAATTATGCCTCTCATGATGCCATTTTTCTCACATCCAGATACTATAGGCCTACCAGAGATCCTGCTCCCCAGCAGCCTTCAGGCAAAGCCAAACGTGTCCTTGAAGACAAGTGAAAAATGCCAGCATATTTTCTTCCCCTGTTGTTGGGGTTTCTTTTATTGTTCCATTTTTGGGGGTTTTTTTCGCTTTGGTTGGTTGGGGTTGTTTTTGTTTGTTTGTTTGGGGTTTTTTTATTATTATGGTGTGTCCAGCAGTTTAACTTGGCATACAAGATCCAGTAAAAAAACACAAAACCACCCTTTTTGGTATTCAACTTTTCACACAGAGTGTGACTGAGTACAGCATAATGGAAATCGGACCAACAGCATGTTTCTTCTTAAATTCCAAAAGAGAACTCCAATAAGAAAGAAAACGTCCACCCCTGGAAAGCTTTTCTGTGTACTTTCCTCTAGCAGATTCCTTAACTTCAGGCATCCCAGGAGCATTGCCCCACTTTATGCTGCATTACCCTCAGAGCAGTCATGGCTTGATTTGGCCAGGCTGCCTGAATTCACGTATAAGCATGACACATGTCTCTACCACTGATTAAAAGAAACTCGAATTTACATATAAATGAAAGCAGTGTGTTTTGTTTTTTTCTCAGACTGCTTTCCTGAGTATTCCNCTCAACATCTTATGCACATCTAAAACCAATCACAAAAGTATTTAGGTCTAAGTCTTTGAAAGATAGAGAGCTTATTCTTTGTTTTTTCATGAGCCGCAGGAAGAAGGTTCATTTTAGCACCAATAACCGACTTTTTTCAATGTAGTTCACTGCATTATTTGACATTATTTCTTATAATGGTGTCTTCCCTGTGCCAGTACTGATTACCACTGATTACCACTGATTCTGACCCTGGTTCATCTCAGTTATATAAAAATATGATCTTGCTGAAAGGCCATTATTAATGTCCATTAACTCCTCATACAGAAGATCATTGACTTTGGAATGGAGGATATGCATGGAATGAGTAATGCAAAAGAACTCACTGCATAGTTTTCAAAGCTCCCTAATACTTAGGTCTCAATAAATTAAGATTCCCCATTAAAAAGAAAAAAAAATAATGTCTAAACTGATAGACAAAATAAATAAACCATTCCTGTAACATCATCTAATACATGATTCAGCAAGTTTCTGATCTCAATCATTTTAACCTGTTCCTTAAAACACAAAAAAATCCACACAAAACAAACCAGCCCCCACCACCTAGAAAACTTGTATTTCAAGAGAAGTAACTGAAATCTGACTCACAGCAATAATACATAGTACAACATCTGCTACTAAAATATTATCATTTAACCTCTCATATAAATAATTCTATGGTTATACAGGTCTGTCAGCTCTATTCCCTCGAGTATATTCAGCCCTTGATTCTCAGCAGGTCAGTCTAGGTATCACTCAGTTTTCACTTAGGCTTTAATTTGGAAGTTCATTGACTGCATATGGCTCAATTTATCCCTCTCTGCAGGTGGTTCTTAACACAAACAGTGGTTATAGTTGAGATTTTTCTTGCCAGCATCATTAATGATGGAAACTTAAATTATTTTAAATGAATACACTTAGGGAACAGATGATATATGATTAGATGCTAATGTCAATGTTGGGTTCTTGAATGTTTTTAGAACATGGTATTTATATATGTTTACTAAAGGTTGAAGATATTACTACCAGTGAACAAACTCCCTTTTTATCCTATATATTTCTGATTCAGCTTAAAAGTTCATTCTTGCATACTTTTACTTAATATAGAATATAATGGAGATATATCATCCCATTTTTCTTTCATACTTGTTCTTTTTTTCTTTTTCTTTTTTTAACAAAGAATGTGTTTTGCAATGTCTGACAATTTTCCTAGATGAAATATTAAGAATGGAGTTGTGGCTTATCATCCCCAGAGGATTTTTTTTTTCCCACTTCTGACTTGCTACCAATAACACAACAAATTAGAGTCAACTTTGAGAATTGCTGATCAAGGTTAAACACATAACATGCTTTAACACACTCTAGTTGCCAGAACATGAGTTCTGTGAATGCTGCTATCTCTAGTCCCTGAGGAGCAGGGTCACACATACCATCCAGCTAATGATTTGCTTAGTTTAATTAATTTTGCCCAATAGTATCTGCTAAGATGATGAAGTCAGCATTGGTGGCTTATTTTCTTTTCCTGATTTAAAGACAATTAAAATTGACACTTTGAATGGAATATTTATGGATTCAATTATAGAAAATGTAGATTACAACACTTCTATCTGCAAGACTGTGATACAGATGTTTCTATGGCTGAACTGTGCATTGATATTTAAAGTTCTGTTCTCAGATGAGCAAATACTGACTGGTGTACAAAGTACTGCCAATAAGAATTGGTGTTTTATGAAGTGTATCATCCATCTGTCTATTTAATGGAGAATTAAGATTGTCCAATTAGCTCAAAGCTGGCAGCTCCTCAGAATTTAATTATAAATGCTTTCCACAATGTAGTCTAATGATTTAAAACACTCATTCTTTAACATGTGGGATGGTAAATATTTTTTATGCTTTTATACCATTCAGGAGAAGTTTATAGTTCAAATTGATGTCAGTAAATTTGGTTTATGGCTAATATTCAGAACCAAGAATGACCACAATGCTGCTGTTCTGAGAGAGGGCACACAAAACTTATTCCCATTGTGATGGTTTGGGTCTTACCTGCCCCACACACACACCAAATTCACCCAGACCAGACTCAGCTGGCTGGAAGTTAAGGAATGAAACTTTATTTTCACAGCTTAGCAAAATTTGCAAGCAGATATTTACAATATATTACAAATATTTACAGCTATATATAGAAAATATACAGTTAAAAGTAATACAGAAATACAATGATCCTCCCAGAAATCGAAGTCTCCAGGATGGGTTCCCAATCACCCTTTCCACCTTATTTCCCTGTCCCTTTCTTATCAGAATCTGCCTTAGGCACAAGGCAGGTTGGAAGGATCAGCCAGGGGTCTTAGAAGCAGAATTGATTAGTTGGGTTACACAGACCAAGCTAGAAGCCAGAGAGAGAGACAGGCACCAACAGGCTCAACAGACAGTGTCTTATCTATGTTTATGTCCTTGTTTTTATACATCTCAGCAAACCTATAAGTGGACATAATTGTTTTCTTTTCACAGCCTATGATCTAATTTTTCTCATTAAAATATCCAAATTAGCCTCAAACCAGCACACCCATGATTAATTCTGTCCTCCTGAGGTCAGAGAGTTTTTTCTGCATAGGAAGCAGAACTCCATATTAAACAGTGAACAAGTTTCACAAAGTTTTATGTAGTTCTTTTGTGCATAGCTTCAGCATGTCTCTCTCTATTAAAAAGAAATCTTTGATCCAGTGTTTATTCTAGCACCAAACATTCAAGGATTCTCATCATAATCCATCAATCTGAAAAATATGAATGAATAAAGCAAGGTCTCTAAATCCTTTTGGAAAAGCATGAAGAGCTAATCATTTATCACTGATAAGACAGGCAATACTGGGACATTAAAAGCTGAAATGGTTCAGCAACCTTTAAAATAGCACAAAAACCCAATTCTGGTTTCAGGATTTCAGCCTCTAGATACTATCAAAGATTTAAATTGAAAATGGTTTCCTGATTTTTTTTTTTTTTTTTTAATCTTAAAATGAAAAAGATAGCCTTTCATGTCCAGAAGAATATGTATAATGTGCATAACACAATGAAATTTTTATATCAGGGAAAATACTGCATTACATTCCTGAGGGTTCCTACGTATATGATTCAGAAATAAGATTTATTTTGAAACAAAGTTGTTTGTACTCTCCCCTAGCTCTGTTTCAGCATCAGGCCTGGTCACAAAAACATTTTGCATAATAAATTATAACCTAATAATAATACAAAATAATAATTGCCATGAATGCTTAAGACAAAAGCAAATTAAGTGTTTCAAGCTATAGCCCCATGTACTGAAATACATGTTTTTAAGAGTAGTGATGTTCAAAACAAGTAAAACACACAGATAGACTTCCCTAATCTCCATAACGAAGGCTACTGGAGGTTCAACTTCATATATCTAAATAATAAGTGCACCTAATGCTTGAGAAGAAACATTCTTTGGGGAAAAAAACACCCAGGGCATATCCTGGTATTGCACTTTACAATGTGCAAGAAAACCTACATGAAAAAAACAGTCTCTGTTCAGACTTTTTCTGATTGTTTTGCTCTCAGATTTTGAGCACAGATGCTAATATACTCATTTCTTGGGGCTTAACTGCTTATTCTACAGACTTAACAGCCTAATCTTGGTGCTCAAGAAGGTTACAGAGCAAATCATCATGAGTCCTGTGAGGCATACAGGACAACCAGGCAGTCAGACTCAGTCAGCATGAGTTCATGAAGAGCAGGCACTGCTTGATGAACCTGATCTCTCTGATTTACCTAGTGGATGAGGGAAAAGCTGTGGATGTTGTCTATCTAGATTTTAGTAAATCCTTTCAAACTATTTCCCAAAGCATTCTTCTGGCTTGGATGGGCATACACTTTGCTGGCTAATAAACTGGCTACATGGCCAGGTCCAAATGGTTACGGTAAATGGAGTTAATTCCAGTTGGTGGCCTGTCAGAAGTAGCGTTCCCCAGGGCTCAGTATTGGGGCCAGTTCCCTTTAATATCTTTATTGATGACGTGGATGAGGAAATTGCTTGAGTGTAGGAAGGCTCTACAGAGGGACCTGGACGGGCTCCATCAGTGGGCTGAGTTCGGCTGTATGAGGTTTAACAATGCTAAGTGCCAAATCCTGCCCTTGGGTCCAACAACCCCAGGCACAAGTACAGGCTTGAGACAGAGTGGCTGGAAAGCTGCCTGGCAGAAAAGGATGCACAGTTGTTGCTTGACAGCTGGAAGCAAGAAGGCCAACAGCATCCTGGCTTGTATTAGGCCATGTCTGGCCATCAGTACTAGGGAAGTGACTGCACTGAGCATTGGTGAGGCCAGTTCAGTCTTGGCTACTCATTATAACAAGGACATTCAGGTGCTGCAGTGTCCAGAGAAGAGCAGTGAAACCGCTGAAGGGTCTAGAGAAATATTCTTATGAGGAGAAAGGACATGAAGAAATAGCCTCAAGTTGCACTAGGGGAGGTTTAGATTGGATGTTAGGAAAACTTTCTTCACCGAAACAGTTGTGAGACACTGGAACACACTGCCCATGGAAAAAGTGAAGTCATCATACCTGAGTATATTTAAGAGACATATGGATGTGGTGCTCATGAAAATGGTTTATTAGTGACCTAGCAGTACTGGGTAAACAGTTGCATTTGATGACATTGAAGGTCTCTTCCAACCAACCAAAATGATCCTATGATTATACACTAACACATTTATTGTAACTTTGTCAATGAGAATAAAATATATGGTAAGATAAGAAGCACCTCTGTCTTTCATGTTTTGATTCTTTGCATAGTTTGATTTGTTTTTTTACAACAAAGGAACAAAATGTACTGAGTATTCTCATGCCCTTTTCAGCTAAGTTCCTGAATAGGCTGAGATGATCCTGAGGTGAGCAGCTCAAGAGAAGCTCTCTGCTCTTTATCACTATCTAGAATATAAAAATCATTGCTTCATGAGTTACACAATACAGGCAATAGTAGATATTGCTACAGAAAGCTTTAATTAAAAAAAAAAAAAAAAAAGATTATTAAAAAATTAGATCACTAACCACTATGAATAAATAAACCCCTACTATCTATCATAAAGGTAGCACGGACAACATATTGGATTACTCATAGCAAATGCAGCTACTGTCTCTTCTGGTTAAAAGACATGAGCTGAGCTGCAAGACAGGCATCTGCTCTGATCTGGTGCAATAACTGAGCAGCCTAGAATATTCAGAATTCTTATGGAGATTGACAGCAACACTCCACACTAAACCTTTAGATGGAAGAGCCATGCAAATTACAAAGCATTGACACAACAAAATCTCCTTATTTCATTTTACATGTAAAATAAGTTTTAAAAGTACCAAAGTATCAAAGACCTAAGCCAGAAATACAGGCATGTTAGAAAGTAAAGTGTGGCAAGAGATTGCCAAGAGAAATTCCAATACAGCATTGATCAACAGAAACAAAAGAATATATATTAGCAGGGCTGAGAATAGAATCTGACTGTCTCAATATGACCAAGCTGTCTGGTTTGCTGTCTTAACTATGTAAATGGGTGAGGAGTGAAAAAAAAAAAACAACCCAAAAAACAGATTTTCACCTTTGCTCATGTATTGTGTGGGCTGATTGTAAATCTGGCTAACATTTTGTATTCTGTGCTTTAAAAAATTATGCTGGCAATATTCAGTAAGGTACAGAAAAAGATCCACCAGTACTTTTCTGGGGTTGTAGAAAATACCTTGCAGAGAGAATGTTAAAAAGCTCTGATTGTTTCATTTATAAAAATTACAATTAAGGAATGTCTTGATGTCACAATCAGAAGTGACACAAGTGGACTTGTGGTGGTTTGTCAGTGCGATCTCAAAGTGTAAAACACAGGCAACTCACACCAAGGAGTTACTTCAATCAATAGTGAAATTCATTTTTGGCCATGAGAAATAGAAAAGAGTGAGAAGAGAAAGTGGAAAAGTAAAGTGTAGAGGGAAAAGGTAGAGGAAAGAGGTCCTATAGCTACCAATAATGTGAGGGTCCCAAAGACATTTCTCTGGTCCCAGGGTCCAGTCCTGCTGGTCCTCTTGTTCTTGTTGCTGGAAGAGACCTCTTCTGCTGTAGTGAAGTGTAAAAATGAAGTCAAGATCTCAAGCAGAAGCTCTTAAAACTCCTGAGGGAGACATCTTTTTATATTCAACTTCACACCTGCTGATGACAGAACTCCCCTCTCTCCACACCTCGTGCCCTCCACAATGTAAGGATGCTCAAGGAGGAGTGACTGAGGTGTGGTCTGGGCCTAAAGAAGTGGGCTCAATGCATAGTCTGCCTTGGAGGTGGGTAGCCTGAAGCCAGGAGGTGTGCTTTCGTACATATATATGATATTATAATGAGCAAAGTTCACCTGAGTTCATGGTTTCCTTAGCAATGCCAAAACATCAGTCTCTGATGACGGCAGTTCCATTCTTTGGTTCTGAGACAATGGTCCTAAACAGTGGAACTGTCTATCATAAGTGGCAGGTAGAGACCATTGGTTTCATCCCACAGATACAAGAGGCTTGTATCTGTACCAGAATCCATAGTGTGGGAATCACAACTTAATCAGTAGCGTATTATGGGGTAGGCTGCTGCAGACTTATGCTAAGATGTTAGCATGACTTTTGGTCAAAGTCCTTGAAGGTAAGGGGGTTCCAATTCCTGATGACAGTGATGGGACAGATAATGCTCTTTGGACCACTCCTTACACTGGACATAAAGAAATTTACAGTGAAAAACAGTTCCAATTCCTGATGACAATGATGAGACAGATAATGCTCTTTGGACCACTCCTTACACTTGACATAAAGAACGTTACAGTGAAAAACACAGTACTATAAGCCTTTGCAATTTAACAAGACAAAATTCAGATAAATAAGAAGGCACATTAACTGTGAAGATATATCTGTGGAAAGTGGTGGTGAATTTTTAAGAATCCCAAGTTTCAAGACTGAGTTTGCCTCCCCTCCTGGGAATCATTAACAAGCACACTTGTCAAATATCAGAATTCAGTGGGGACTGGAGGAATGAAGGTGAAATTCAGTAGGCACATCAGGGATCAGACCAGATGATCTCCTTTTGGTGAGCAGTCAGATGTAGCAGGTCCATTGACCTCAGGCCTTTTGAGGGATCAAGGAGACTGGGGAGGCAGGAAGTTGGTAGTTTTGTTGTAGGCTCTAATTTCATGTAGGCTAAAAAATACCACCAAAAGAGTCTTTTTGGAACACTTTTCCAAGTGAACTTTTGTGAATTTGCAGCTTTAATCTGAGGCTAAAACAGGAAAGACTGATTGTTAGAATGGATGTTTATTTTTTCCTCCCTTGCCTGTGCATTTCATACCAGTTCTGTAGGACCAATCCCAGAAGAAAATTAATGATCTGATCATATAATAGTGTCTCAGGTAACAACACATGCCAGCTATTTAACAATACCTGGGTAGCCAGCCACTAAGGGTGGCTTTAATGATTTTGCAGAAAGTTAACCAAGTACATCTATCAATTTGTCATGTAGGGTAAAAGAAAGCATCAGTCAAAGAATGAGAAGGGAGCAATCTAAGCTTCCTTTTTTAGGTTCTGATGAAATCTGCTCTAAGAATCAATACACTTGGAGCAATGAACAGCATTCAGGTTGATTAAATGTAACAGGGATAGAAAAGGGAGGAGCAAGGCCAGCAATTGACCTGTAAGTAAACAAGAGCATATTATGGATCAGGAAAACACCAGGGGGTTACCAAAAGGCTAGGCAATGGTTATGCCCTAAGAATCTACTCAAGGAACTTAGCCACTACAATTATCTTCAATTTAATGACCAATGACAAAATTTGAAAACCCTTCTATTCACATACTGACCACACTTGCACAGACAGATGCAATGCCTTCCAAAGAAGGTCTGAACTGGGTTTCTCTCTCCTTGAGACAGATTTACATCTTTGAAAGTAACTTCTATTTACAGGAGCTTGGGTTTCACCCTGCTGGTTTTTACAGCTGCTTACTGCAGTAAGCAAGTCTATATGAACCTTCTCCTTCCCCTTTTGAAGAACAGCCATTGTATATGCCCTTGTACGTTGCTTTTCCTTTTACCAAGCCAAATAGTCCACTCCAAAGAAGATCCTAGCACATGAACAAGTATTTTGATTTTATTTTTATTCTCTTTCTTAATACAACCTTTTTTTTGCTGGAGCCTTGAATTTCCAGTATGCCCTTCAGAGCACTTCTATTCAAAGTGCGACAAGAGTTTATTGGAATAATTTTGATTGGAACTGCACTTCAAAAGAATTTGCTGCCTTTTAAATTTTTCTTTCTGATTTTTGCCAAATACATTTTAATGGATTTTTATTACTTTTTTTTTAATACATAATTTGCTTCTTTAAATGGCGAAAAAGTAGGAGAAGTAAAATAAAGAATAAAATAGAAAGGCTAAGACCAGAAAGCCAGAACATAGCCTCTGAAATATTCTAAAGCTTAAAAGAAATCTTCTCAAAATAATTTGGAAAACAGATCTATACCTTTATATATATATATATATATATATATATATATATATATATATTTGGGAGACATCTCATATTTCTTAAAAAATCAGTATTCTAATCCATATTATTTTTGCTTGCATGAGCACAATATACACCAAAATCTGTTTCAAAAGAACAGTGCTCTATAGATAGTAATCTATAAAGATCATCTACACCTTGTTTTTAATTGTTGTGGAACAATGTATTTTTTTGTTTTATCCAGGTGTGAAAATAGAAGAAAGAAATACATTTACATATATTCCTACAGTTTAAGTAATCTTTTTGTTGTTATTAATTTTCTTCTCCTTTAGAGTGCCATATATATCTTTAAGTAGATTAACTTTGTAATGAATTAATTACTTGAGAAACAGCTTGTGTTAGTTTGAGTGGCAGACAGGAACAGGTTGCTCTAGTAGCAGAGGGTACAAGTAGCACCTGTCTGCAGCCCACCCAAATTAATGACTGCCAGTGCCACCATTAAAACTTGTAGGGTGATCATTGCTGGTACCATCACCCAGATCTGCTGTGCTGCCATGTGAGATGATTAATAGGCACACTCTCAAGTTCTTCAGCTTTCATCATCAGGAAAAACAGTTCCAGAGGAACATATGGGAACTTGTACAACACTGAAAGGAATTCATTTTGTAATGGCCACTACTGCAAAAATCTTTGCTATGGAAATTAATATGTAGGAGGAAAAATAACAATAACTTTGTGCTATGCACTGCACCTCTGGATCAGTGATTTTTGCATTAGTTCCTCACTTCTTAGCAATTTGGTTAAAACACTTAAATGTCGCAAGGATTAGCGTATTCTTTGAGCTCTTTAGGAGCCTCAGCACCACATAATCACATTTTCTCATGTTGTTAGTCCTTCATGTGAGGGCTGCAAAGGACTTTCCAACCAACCAGCTGTAAACCTGTCATGCTCCAGCAAAGCATTTAAGCATAGGGCCCTTAAGTGATTCCAGTGGGATTATTTGCTTGCTTATAGTTAAATGCACACCTATTCATTTTTCTGGGTGAGGGGCTAAATTACTCCACAGTAACAATCCACTCCACACTTCTTGGGGCACTGTGGAAAAGAAAGAAATAATTGTATTTCATACTGCTCATTCAGCTTGTGCTGATTTTCTGTTCTCATTGGGCCAGATAGCAAGGGTGAATTACTGTCTCACATTTATGTGGAGGGGCACCCTGTTCCCCAAGCAGCATTGGTAAGCTGCATTCAGTGCTATACAGCTGCCCTCCTTCTGCACCCTCATTACTGGGGAATGCAGGCTGATCCACTGTAACATCATTAAATGGGAGTGGAGACAACCTTATGACAGGATTGTTCTTACGCTTTCAGCTGACGTTTACATACCTTTCTGTCCCTATAGCATGTAAGACACTTCAGAAAGATGGGGGTTTGACTTGTTTGCTATAAGAATAGGCTAAATTATTTTCTGTAAGAACTCCAGGAATCAAAAAAAATCTCTTAACGCCAGGGCAGAATAATAGGATCTTCCCCTACATTTTAATTATGTCAGTAATCACAATGAGTTTCCCAGGATACACCTGATCTTAAGACAGTAGGAAAATACCATATGCCTACTTACCCCTCTTATCTTTTAAACTTAATTTGCTGATCAAATAAATACAATTACTCCCCTGATCACTCTTGGAATCAAAGTGGCCTCTTCAGTCAGGGACTCTGGCATGTGTGCTGGACATATGATACAGCCTAAGCCTTTGGGTTGCAAAATCTTAAGTCCAAATATTTAACAATACAAATCTATGCCAATAAGAAAGAGGCAGACCATGTGAACAATGAGTACACCAAGGGAATTTTGCTGAGGTACTTCTGGAAAACTGAGGTATCCATTACCTTGGGTGCTTTTTGAACATGATTTACAACCAGGAACAAAAGACCCAAAGGTGACTAAGAGGCACTTGGATCAGAAAAAGAAAGAAAAGGCTGTGCTGTTTTCATTTGAGTTCGTTTTTTTATTTCCCATGCATCAGCTGCAAACTCTTAAATAGTTTGTTAGATTGCACTCACTCCTTATGTACAGACCAGTGCTTACCTATTTATCTCACAGAAACTCTGTAAAGAAAAAGTGTCGCAATCTGAGAAGTGCTAAACTGAGAGTACTAAAATAAGAGAATATTTATAGGTGATTTCGACAAGACTGAAGGAGGCAGGTTTTAATTCGCTGTGAAAAGGACCAGAGTCATTATTAACCTAGAAGTGATACTTTCTCAGCGGTACCCAAAAGGCTCCATCTTGAGTCCCACAACCCCACGCCTTTTCCCACCTCTTTCATTACAAAACATGACATTGCATAAATGTGTCCCCAGCTACCAATGAAACAAAGCTATAGCACTGCATGTGAAATGTCTGTCATTTCCCTACAACAGCTCTTCTTTGTTTTGATGGGAAACAGTAACATAGGAAAGCTATCTCTAATGCTCTGGATAAATCCAGTTTTTAAGCTCACAGCTTCAGGTGCTCACAATTACTCAGCTGATGTTTTGGAGAAATTGCCCCGTTCTGTGGCATTGTACAAAGATATGAAAATGCAACCCTCTCCTCTGTCAGTGTGTGAGAATCAAGCCCAGTAAGATTTCTTTAACAAATTAAGGGAACAAAGAAAACAATAAAACTAACACTAGCACATTTCACCACCAAAACATTGCACAAACCAGCAGAAAAACCACAGACTTTCAGATTTCCTACCATATTTGTTTTCTGAGAGAGAGCTTGCTTTAAATAAACCTTCCTACGTCTCTCTGCACATCTGCAAATATCTCAACAGGTATAGAAAAGCATTTTCATCAGAGTAGTTTTCTTCTTTGCCTTTTGAGAACGATGTATTTCTTGCTCATTTTATGTGAACACTGAATATTCGGAGGCCTAATGCAAGCATCTGTAAAGCATCCAAGATTTCTCATATAATCCCAAAGGGAAAATATCCTGATCCAATCACTTTGGTACTGCATCACAGGGTACTGAAGAGTAAAGTCAATAAAAAGCATCAGAGCACAAAAAGGCAAGCTGTAATCAATATCTGATCTTGATATGGGCTGTTTGGTGGGGGGGTGATAACATTTAAGGCTTGTGTACTTCCTTGTGCACTCTGCTTAGAGAGTGGAAAAAAAAAATCAGGGTCTATTTCTAGTTTATCACTTTGTCCTGCTTTGTTTTTGTTTTTTCCCCTTTATCTGAGAAAGCAGGAAAATATTCTGATACTGAGTCAATTAACCAGGCGGCATTTGGCAAGAGCACAGTAGTCAGTCTTCCATTCTCTGCAAGTTAAATGCTGTTATGCCCAAGTCATGTGCCTGCCAGCTATTCAAGGGCAGAGAAAGTCACCACAATGAAAAATTGCTTGTGTTTTGATAAAAGAAAAATAACCTTGACCAGCATATCTTAGCAATTCCATCCTTATCCAGAGGAAACATTCTAAGTAGCTTCAACTGTGTAAAAAATGGAAAAAATATTTTACCCTTTCAGTGTTTATTAATTAAGCAAACAGTTTAATGCTGGGTTAAATGTAAACTTCCTTGACAATTTCTTAATTAAAATGGCTCCTAACACAGGAAAATCACTCTCTGATAAAAGCTCGGAGATTTTAGGGATAGCTGAACAATAAATTCAAACTATGCACTTATCAATAAGAAGTCAGATGATTGCCAACAACATTTGTCTGGAGAAAGACAGACTCATGTTTTGTTAGGAAGGGCTCTGGTTCACTGAAGTTTGACATTTCTGTTTCTCCATGTTTATCCATCATTTGGTGATTGCAAAACCTACCTTCACTACTGTCTATTAGTATTTTAAATTTAGCAGTGGCTTTTGTTAGAAATTATACATTTTTTTTAATGCCTTTGTCTTTTGCCATTTTACTTGTATGTACACTTTGTAGACGTTTTCAAGTCTTTATTTGGATATATTTTAAATATTTAAGTTCCACTTTATCCCAAGTCTTTAATTTCTGGCTACTTACTTTTTCAATCCATTGTACATTCATTGGCTAAATTCCCTGTTGAGTGATCAAAAAAGACATGAACGTTTCATTGTATATATAAATATGTAGACCTCAGTAGTGTTGAGCATTTTTAATCTAAGTATAACGTGCTACACAATGGTTAACCAATAAATTTCTGGGTACCTAAGAAGGATATTTGTCTTTCTAGACAAAAAGCAAAAATATTTCCAGTAAAGCTGCCAGAAATAATAAATGAAAAATTACCAATAGCAAAGAACATGCAATGATTTTCCAGTGTGGCTTATCGCAATGTTTTTGCCCATCCTAAGGTTTGTAAGCCATTTCTCATTTACTAAATTCACTAATAGCACATAATTGGCAATGTACTTTATAAATAGTATAACACTCACAAAAACTAGCAAACTGCAGGCCTTAACCAACAAGCTCTGCCTCCTGAAATGACTCAGCCTTATTCACCTATGTTTTATATTCGGGTTTGCAAGTGCAGCTTTTCACTACCGGTCATCTACATGAGGTCCCTGCAAGCTTCTTCTCCAGTCCTGTCCATGAAACAACAGACAACATATCCCTTTTGTTCATTTTAAAAGTCAGGAAACAGAACTCTACATTAAAAGTATGTCATATTCTCAAAGATAAGTATTCAAGAATTAATGAATACCAGAATTATAATCTGCCTCTGCAACCTCTTCTCAATTACCCTGTGCATTGACTAGTGGTCTTTTAATTTTTTGATGATGTGTTATTTTTCCTATCAGGTTTTATTTCTGCTGATGTCCCTTAACATAAATAAAATTGCCTCCTCCATACTGGTGTTTATGCTGTATTTGCGGGACTGTATCATTAACTTACATGCATCAACATTTTCCTCATCACTTCTGAATTATGGTACCACACATCACTGCAAATGACAGTCTGCAGATTCCTTCATACTTCTAGATGTAAAATTCATCATGTTGTCAGTAATCTGACCTTATCATCCTAAATTTCCTCTCTTGCTCCTTAATCATTTTAGTTGCTTGTCTGTGAAACATCACAGAAACAAATCCTACCAGAAAGGAATCTCTTGTCTCTCTGCTGTATGGTGTCATAACCTGTACTGAAATTCAGGTGTCTGAGAATCAGATCAACAAAGTATAAGAAAACTGGCCCCATGGCCAGACTATTTCTCAAACTGAGACCACTTATGCCAGCATCTTGCTTTTGACAGGGGCTAAAAGTGGATGGTTAAGGAAGAACATGACAGTGCTGCCATCTCATCAATCTCCCACCTACTAGCAATCTACAGCTCAGTAGCTTTCCAAGAAGATGTGGTATCTCTGTATTTGATTACTCATAAAGGGTTTCTCATCCATGAGTTTATCCCACCAATGTTTAAACCATTGAGTTTAGGTTTGAAACCTATGGGTTTGGTATCAACCATCTCTTGCAAAAATGAATTCTACAATTTAGTCACACATTTAGTGAAACTAGTACACAATTATTTTCATATATAGATGTATGTATACATATATTTTTCTTTTATAAGGAGCAATAGTGAATATGTATCCATATTCATTTCATCTAAGCTAATCACAATTACAGGCATCTATCTCCTTCCTCACCAATCTCACTGAGCATTAGAGTCTATGTGTTCCATTCCTATACAGAAGTAATGCTATGCATCAGGTCACATTCTCTTCCCTGTATTTTTGCAGGACTCCTTCATAGAACTCATGGTGTAAGCGATTCACAGATTTAGAAAATGGCATCATTGCTTCTCTCTTAGTTCTTTCCTTGCATTTCCTAACATCCAGTTTGCACTTTGTCCGCTGTTGAAACCACGACTTGACAAAGTTCTCATAACTCTTTGTTAGGTAGTCTCAGATCTTGCATATCACTTTTCCACAGATTATTTTTCCACAGATACATCATTTTATACATTCACATTAAACTTAATCAGTCATTCCATCCTCAATATAGTGAGCTATTTCTACACATATTTGCTGCCATCTTTCATTTTTATAACCACGACTATATGAATGTCATCAGAAAACTTTATCTTCATCCCTTTTCCCATGCAGAATAGAATCACAGACTATATATCTGGTTGGAAAAGACCTTCAAGATCATCCAGTCCAACTTTTTACGCAGCACTGAAGGGTCAACACTAAACCCTGTCCCTAAGTGCCAGGTCCATATGCTGCTTGAACAGCTACAGGGGTGGTGACTCCACCACTGCACTGAGCAAATCATTCCAATGTTTGACAACCAACCCTTTCAATGAAGAAATATTTCCTAATATCCATCCTGAATCTCCCCTAGCACAACTTGTAACCATTTCCTCTAGTCCTGTTTCTTGCCACCAAGGAGAAGGGGCTGCCCCCCACCTTGCTCCAGCTTCCTTTTGAGTAGTTGTAGAAAGCACTAAGATCTCCCCATCGGCCTCTTCTCCAGAACAGAATCTGCTATGTCTCCTGTGGTTGGCGTTTACTTAAGAAAACAAACCTTTACTTCTACCTTATTTCCTATTCAATGCTATATTGGTGGTCATTATTGTCCCAGGATATCTAAGCACATTCTTGTAACAATGTGGTGACCACTACAGCAACCTCTTCCGTAGGTGGGGGGGATGTTTCTTTCCAACACATTTCACATGACAGCTTAAAGATCCAGTTTCTGTCACACCATTCAGTGTCCATAACTTCCTTATCTGCTTTTTTTCACAGAAATTATGCCTTGCATGATGTTTGTTCTATTGCTTTACAATACAAAAGAGATAGTTAAAAAATATATCTCTTTTTGCAAATATTAAATATTTGGCCCTTGAGGCTTCTATCAAGAAAAATAATATTTTAATGCATTTTTTTCCTACCAGATTTGTTTTCTTCTGTATTATTGTTAGCTGTTGTTTGTTGGCACAAAAATTGTAAGGGAAGCATCTCAGTCTACTGCATACTTGTAACACCTCAAAATCAATTTCTATTCACAACACACATTTTGAATCGGTGTCTATATCAGTGCAGAAAAAAAGAGTTTATATGCCAAGAAATATAACATTTCAAGGCTGAAGCCAAAATCTTTGCTTGATACAGATGGAGCTGATCCAGCCTTCTACTAGAAACAAATCTCTGATGAAGTTACCCTGTCTAGACTTTTCACTCAACAGCCACCTTTTAAGTTAAAAACTCCCTTTGTATATACTTTCATAAGTGATACAAGCTAAAAATTTCAAAGGCACCTATGTGCACACATGGCTCAGACAGCCAACTGTGTCCTGGGCTGCATTAAGAGAAGCGTTGCCAGCAGGGCAAGGGAGGGGATTCTCCCCCTTTACTCTGCTCTCATCAGACCCCACCTGGAGTACTGTGTGCAGTTCTGGAGCCCCCAACACAAAAAGAAGGACATGGAACTGTTGGAGAGAGTCCAGAGGAGGGCCACATAGATGATCAGAGGGCTGGAGCACCTCTGCTATGAGGACAGGCTGAGGGAGTTGGGACTTTTCAGCCTGGAGAAGAGAAGGCTTCGAGGAGACCTTATAGTAGCCTTCCAGTATCTGAAGGGGGCCTACAGGAGGGCTGGGGAGGGACTTTTCACAAAGTCTTGTAATGACAGGACAAGGGGTAATGGGTTTAAACTGGCAGAGGGCAGATTTAAATGGGATGTTAGGAGGAAGTTCTTTACAGTGAGGGTGGTGAGACACTGGAGTGGGTTGCCCAGGAAGGCTGTGGCTGCTCCCTCCCTGGAGGTGTTCAAGACCAAGTCAGATGACACTTTGAGCAACCTGTTCTAGTGGGCGGTGTACCTGCCTATGGCAGGGGGTTAGAACTGGATGATCTTTGAGGTCTCTTCCAACCTAAACCATTCTATGATTCTATGATTCTATGTGTTGTGGAAGACCAGTCCTCAGTTTAAAAATTACAGGCATGCAAATGCCTAACCATCACTGAGGAGATTCAAAGGTAAGTATGCTAGTTTTTTATAAAAGGAGTTATTTAGTCCTAAATCTCTTCTAGATCCTTTCAAAAACAATGACAAGCCAAGTATATTAGAGCCCTTTTCTCACTTCTTCGTGCATAAAATCATCGCTGTGGAAATAGTTATTAAAGGCAGCTCATCAACCATTGTAAATAAGTTTTGCAAGACTGATCCTATATCATACTAGGTAACTGCACAGTGTTAACATCCACTGCAAAAGCAGATAAAGTTCTGGAGGCATACAGAAAAGTAGCTTTGTTGTAGATTTTCTGTCTTTATTGGAAAAAATGAATTAAAGAAAACTGATATTATTCCTCTCAGTTTGTTAAGTTGATGTCTTTTGGACCAAGACTTGAACTGATATGCTTCTTAGCTTATACCACTCTTCACTGGCTTGAGTTACTCAGAAAGAAGTGGAGATATAAAGCTGAACCCTTTTAATTATCTCATTGAAACCTTCTGAATGAAAATCTTCAGTTGTTACACAGCTAAGGTGCATTTTTTAAAACATCAGAAGAAAATGAAAAGAGGGGGGAAGAAACAAACCATAGACAAAACATAAAAATATGTCCCATATACTTTGGCTATAATCATCATTGTATACCAAACAGCTTCATCTGCATAATTTGAAAGGGGAAAGTCTCCACAGAAATGACAACAGAAGTGAGAGGGAGGAAATTAGTCTTAAACCTTGGAATGTCATTTTAGTGTTGGTTAGCCTTTATAATAAGATGTGAATTTATTAATTATTGGAGATTCCTTTAGTAAATTTGTTTAGATTTGTGATTGTACACTTAAATATACCAAAAATTTAGATTTTTCAGGCAGTTGGATGAATTTGCCCAAGAATAATTTATCAGCAAACCTGTGGTGGATTAGGAGCTTACACACACAGACTATTTGAAATTTCCCAGAACTAACTCAAATGGTTTGGAAGTAAGATGAAGCTATGTCATGAGATATCAATTTAATTAGTGTCGATACTCGTGGAGGGGGGTCCTGGAGCCTCTTGGGTTCTTTGGGTATGCGATTGGCAGGAAACAAATGCACGAGTTGCTTAAAACGTCAGATAAGCAGTTTAACAGTCAGAATTTAGGGAACAGAGATTTTACACACAAACAGACCCCAGTTGCACCTATAAAACCCGCGGGGGTGCGAGGGAAAACAACGCTTCTTCCTGAGACAGAGGGGAAGAAACAAAAGGACCGACTTAGCCCAGATAGGGAGAGAGAAGGGGGTTAGCCTTGCCACTTCTCTGTAAAGCTGCTATGCCTGCTGCTGCCTCTGCTGCACGTGGCTGGAACTCCTCACAGCACAACGGGGAGACGAACGAAGAAGAACTTACGGCCACTGGCCCCTGCCTAAATACCCTAGGGGTGCGTGAAACTGTCCAATAGGTATTCAGCATTCTCTAACAGACCAATTGGTTCAAAATAGCCCCATGCATACGTGCAGCCCGAGGTTTCCCTGGGTCCTGGGGCCACGTGGTGTGCCCCCTCCCCTCAACACCTTCCAGACCTTATACAGAAGGGGGAGGAGAGACTTCAGGGACTGGACCAACTCTAGAGTGTTAATCACATCATACCAGGACAAGCTATATTTACAGCACGGCAAAATTTACAAGCATATATATACAATATATACAAGTATTTACAATTATATACAAGTTAGAAATAATACAGAAATCCAAATTCCCTACCAGACAAAGGAAAACTGCCCACAAGGGCTCAAAGCTACCCTTCCTCTCAATTCTCTTCCCCCTCTATCTCAGAAAGACAATCATAAGCAAAGTAAACCTTATGTGTTAGTTGCTGAGATTAGAGGTGAGGCATCAAAGCAGATTGGCGTTAAAAAGAAGATCTAACCACACAGACCAGACAGATAAACAGGGCAATGTCCCAGGACAAAGTGGGAGAATATTGTTTATATTTTGACTTCTTATCCCTCTCAGCAAACCAATGAATGATATAGACATTATTAGTTTCTTGTCACAACCAATGAGCAAATAATTTTGCATGTTAAGTCAACTTTGTCTTAAAAGACTTGGGGTGGTTACAAGCTACTAACCAGAAAGCCCAGTACTGTTGAACAGAGCATAGCACAGACATGAACTTTCAGGATCTTTGTGAAAATCAGTGTCATTTATCAAAGGATACTACGACAAAATTTCTTTTCTTTCTGTGGAGAGCACAGCAGTGCATTACAAAGGCATTTGTCTTGCATCAAACCTGTCTCAGGCCCCACAAAGTTGACAGAACACAAAAGGAAATCATCTGTGCATTGCTTCCACTCTGCTGAAAGAAAAAAAAAAAAAGTGTAATGTACACCAAGTTAGAAGATACAAACAAAAAATATCTGTCTACACACTATCTAGAAATGCTGCCAGGACAAATGTCTGCACCTCAGCACCTAAATTTGCACCAGTCAAACAGAGACAGCTAGCAGGGATTGCAATGCTCTCTTCCATCATCACTTACTGAAAGAACAGGTGGAGAAAGTGAGGGCTCATGCTGTCGAGGGAGTAGAGAACCAAATCTCTTTCCATCAATGCACCCAGAAAGTGAGAAGGGAGAAGTGCAGTAAGTGAAGCCACTCATCTAGGCCAGTAGTATGTATTAACTAAAGAGCATTTCTACTGCAGGTCTACAAGGTCTTCCTATTCCTCTATCAGTTAAGTCACTTAATTCCTTCTTCTTTTTCATGGGATCAGTCAGAGTTCAGTCTTCCTTTGCAAGATCCTGCTTTTTGTTTCACTGAACAAGTGGAACTCTAAAGGAGAGGTAAGGATGTGCAATGAAGTAAATGATACTGACAAGCTTTCCAAAGGGCTTTGAGCTCCACCAGAAGAGGTGTATTACAGACCTGAGGGACAGCATTGAGAGCCTTCAAATTTGTCTGTGTCATTTCTATCAGTAGCGCCAAACAACAGAACAGCCTAGCCAAAAAAAAAAAAAAAAAGAGAAAATGAAAGATGATTGCTTCCTTGTGCATCCTATGTTGCAGTAGCAGTAATGACTTTGCTGCCTGTCATCAGAACTTCAAACTGTACTAAAATAATTTTCATCAATCTTTTCCTTTCCTTTTTTTCTCTCCGCTTGACAAACAGGCAGTAAATATAAATGAGCATTGGTTAGACTCAGAAACAATGCCTGTGGGCATACAGAAGAAACTACACTAACAAATTGTAGGCATTGTCAGTGAGTTTTCAACTTTCTCCACTTCTCATTATTTGGCAAGATGGGAAGCAGACCAGATTTCAGTAACCAACTCAAGCACAGGTAGTCAGAACAACAGTCTCTCATCTGTGATATTCTGCTTCTTGCAAGCTAAAGAAGTATTCAGCTATACCTGTATAAAAAATCATATTCAGCAGGTAGGTTCTCTGGATAAGACATGCTTTCAAAAACTTTAGATATATCCTGTAATTAGAGAACAACAGGCAAGTATACTCTGAATCCAATTCCTTGTGGAAAGCTGTGGGTTGTAAATGGTGCCTCAAAAACTTTGGGGAAATTCTCTAAGAATATTTGGACAGATGAAAGGCATTCAGTTCAGTGATATTCATGGCTCAGGTTTGTTTCTTGCAAGCATTCTGACAGATGAAATTTTATTTGCAGTAATATTTGTGAGAAGCTTATAGTATTGCCAGTATGTATGCTTGTACATAAATCTGCATGCTAACATGAGGACACATTTGCAAGACAATCTGTTACAGTTTTCCCAGAGAGACCAGAAGCCTTGTAAAATAATTTCAATGACCAAGTATACAGCTTGAAGAGCATGGCAGAAATACCAGCTATGCACAAACAATCCCTAGCAGAAAATAATTTAGCTCTTAGAAGTTTAAAGATATAGTGCTGGCCAGCAGAAAACTCTGGTGCCACATTTGCAATAGCCAGTTATTACTGCAATGACAGAGAGAGGCAGTCAACACAAAGAGTGGGAGGAGAAAGACTTTCAAAATAACCACCGATAGAGGAAAAACAAAATCTCTGGAGAGTGTAAAATCAGAAGAAAAATCACATATATCTCTTATCTGCAGTAGTAGGGATTCACCATTGCCAGCCTCTGTATTTAGACACCAGAATTTCCATCGAGCAAACAAAAAACTGCTTCCATTCTCTAGGCTGCAATTCCAGTTCTTCTGCTCCTTTCTTTGGAAGCAGATTTACCGGAAGATCTAAAAAAACCCAAAACCCCACAAATGTAATGCAGATTTAGGATAAGCTTATATTTCCATCAAATTAGCCACAGCAGTTACCATGGGCAAGCCATTTAGTATCCAGCTCTGCATTGCCTACCACTGTTCACATCCACTGCAGGATGTGGGAAATGTTCCATCATAAATATATTGCTTCAGGAAAAAAAAAATTAAAAACACTTACACACACACAAAAAACACAAACAAACAAACAAACAAAAAACACTGGCTTCCTTTGCATTATGTGTTTCACATCTCAACATCTCAAAGACACTGGAAATACATCTTATCATTTCCTGAACCATTCTGCAAGCTTCAGTCAGCAAAAGTCCACAATGAACCTCACAACAGTCCTTCCAGTGGCAATGCAGCCAGAACTTGAAATTATTTGTTTCATATTCAGCATGGACTACCTACAACAATGTAACTACAAGCAGAGCTGGGGATGCAGGTAATGCAATTCAATGCGTTATTAGATACTCTGTGATGATGACGACATTCCCAGAAGAGCAGTAACATCCATTCCCTTTGTAACACCTTTGACCTGAGAAGAGGTATATTACACATTCAAGAGGTTTATCAGTGAAGGAAGCACTGCAGAAAGAGAAGCATTCATTGTCTCACAAGTGATTCTTAGATAACTATTTTTGAGAGGTGCTGGCTACTGTGAGGTCCAATGCTTCTGCTCCCAAGCTGGTCAGTCAGAAATTTTGTCTTCTTCCTCTTCACCAGCAGATCCCAGAACTCCATTTCAAGAATCCCAGAAGAAATTAGGGATTAGACCTATGTAGTAACTTAAAACTGAACAGAAAGTAATCCTATATTTGCTATAATCTTTGGCTTTCCTATAACATAATCTCATATCCTTAATCTTGTTTTGCAATTAAAGACATTCAGGTAGATTTGTTTGTAGTTGTCATAGGTTTTGTCTCTTAAGTTCCTGACAGAGACACTCCCTCCCACATAATCACAGAATGTCCTGTGTCTAGTGCACTCCTGATGAGGGTTACAGAGCTGGAGAAATGTGATTGTTGACCTCATATGTGGGGTGTTTTGTCTCTGGGTCAGACGCCATCATTGCTTCTGGTGACTTGACTGATTGATGGACAGTGACATACTGTAATTCAGCGTGTACAAATCAAGTTATTACATATTGAGATAGAAAAGAAATATTAAAATCCAGTATGCGTTCACGTGGAAGACAGAATGTCTTGAGCTTACGTAAAGATGGTAGCATCTGAAATCAATCCAGAGACTGGAGCATTAAGATTTGAAATGAGGACTGGAAAATATTGACAAATCTCATGCTTTTGTTATACAAAAGCCAGTAATCAAAAGGGACAGGAACACACTACCTAGTCTATCCAGAAATTTTAAAAATTAATGCCTTCCCTTCAGAATTTGTTGAAAAACATCAGCTGGCATTTTATTCTTTTGCTTACAGATTTTTTGATCTGATATGAATCACCCTTAGACCAAACTGACACAGCACTCAGAGCAGCAAGCACAGAAACATACTCAGGAACTAGGGAGCAGAGCAGCATTTCAGAAGAGCAGGCATTCAGGGCCTTATGCATGTATATCAGACCACAAAATTAACACAGAAAACCCGCAGTGAACCATGCTAAGATGGAGAAAGGGTTACTGTGAATTGGCAGGTCATGAAAAAATAATTTCAATTTCTTTAAAAATATACACAGAGAGCTGTTTACAACCAACACAAAATGAATCATCCTCCACCATGGCACAGAAGAAATCATTGTATCTGATGGTAGGAGGGATATGTGACTGCAATGAGAATCTGAATTTTCTCCTGTTTTTCCAGTCCATTATTCTATATTTCTACAATCAGATGACTGGTCAACTAACAACACAGATCATGGGATAGCTAAGCATGGCCTCCTACAGCTAGTGAAAACCAGGGATGTGGTAGACTGAATCAGTCTTTTAACATCTCTCAGGCAAGGTCAGATTAGACAGAGCTTTCTCCACCAAAAGTCCTAAAGAAAACCTCTTCTCTTTCCACTGGCGTATCTTAAAAGACCAAGTTAAGCAATCAATTATTTAATTTCCATTATACCTATGATGAGACCTTTCATACACAAACCAGCATTTTTGCTCTGGAAAGACAGCTGAGGAGGACATTCCTTTGCCTGCTGGAGCCCAGTGAAGCATGGGAGACGTAGAGCAAATTTAGCAGCTAACACAGTATGTCTGAATTTCAGGCTCTTTCTGATACCTGTCTCTTAACAATTATTTATTCATTACAGTATTTTCCCTCACAATTCAAGAGACTGCTGACAAAATGTTCTAAAATACTTCAAAGATAAAAATAAAGGTTTTCTGTTTTTAATACACTTACAACTACAGCACTTCTGACATGTTTTGGTTTCCCCTGCACATAAACCACTGTAGTTTGTACCTGTTATATCATGTATTAATTCTTTGATTAGTCTCATTTTCTTTATTGTTTCAAGCAATTTACTGCGTGGTAAAGGAAGGTGAGTTCGTGGTCTGTAAATCCCAAATTCATCATTAATTTCTTTTTAGAATATAAGCCTGTTATTTTCTATTCATCAGCACTGCACAATAATAGATAATGTAAAAGCTAAGATATTTCATTCATGTGAAAAAAGGAAAAAGAAAAAAAATGAACCAGACTGGTTTTTAAATATGGTTATTCTGACATTTAATCTTAGGACAAGGTAATGTATTTATGCTACAATATCTTATTTTCTTATTTTCAACCTATATTTTGACCAATATATTATTATAAATCCTGTATAAATACCTTCAAAGTCAGACACTTTGAATACTCCTTGAGGGTTGTACTTTTGACCTGGTTCATTTTTTCTTTTCCATTCAATACACCAGAAGGATGAGATGTCATCCAGAGGGACTTGGACAAGCTGTGGAACCAGGTGAACCTCATGAGGTTCAAGAAGAACAAGTGCAGGGTTCTGCACCTGGGCAGGAACAATCCTCACTATCAATACAGACTGGAGGCTGAGGTGACAGAAAGCAGCCCTGTGGAAAAGGACTTGGAGGTGCTGATGAGTGAGAAGCTGGACACGAGCAGACAGTGTGCCCTTGCAGCCCAGAAGGCAAATCACAACCTGAGCTGCATTAAAGAATCTGTGGCCAGCAGATCCAGACTTTGCTCTGCTGTGGCAAGAACACACCTGGAGTGCTGTGTCCAGGTCTGGAGCCCTCAATATAGGAAGGACATGGACCTGATGTGTGGGAGAATTTCTAGCTGAACAGGGAGGACATGAGCTGTTGGAACTGAGCAACCAAGCATTTGATAGTTTGTATCCTTGACTGTCCCTGAATTGTTGTTGTTGTTCTTGTGGGAAATGAGGCATTTGAGCTTGGGAAAGTTCCTCCCCAATGTAGAAGCAAGATACAGGGAAAACCACAAGGGGAGGGGGGAGCTGAGTTTGTTCATCAGACAATGGGGACTTGTTAGAATATGCCAAATTTTATATACTGACCAGTCATATTGCTTGTTTTGTAACCACCCCATCTTGGGACTGTAAGTTTAATGAACTTGTATTAAGAAGTAGTAGTTTGTAGTAGAATAGGAATAATCAAGGAGAACGATGATCTCTAACCATATTGGTAACCTGTCTCGTTACTCTGGAGTGCTCTCACCGTCAGCTATCTGCAATTGGACCCTGACAGCTATTCGCACTGATGGAATAGGTCCAAAGGAGGGCCCACAAAAATGTTGAAGGGGTTGGACCATCTCTGCTACAAAGACAGGCTGAGGGAGCTGGGGTTGTTCAGTCTGGAGAAGATGAGGCTCCAGGGAGACCTCCGGGGCACTTGGGGGTGCTGGTGGATGAGAAGCTCAACATGAGTCAGCATTGTGCACTTGCAGCCCAGAAAGCCAACCAGATCCTGGGCTGCATCAGGAGAAGTGTGGCCAGAAGGTTGAGGGAAGTGATTCTCCCCCTCTACTCCACCCTGATGAGACCCCACCTGGAGGACTGCATCCAGTTCTGCAGCCCCTATTACAAGAGGGATGTGGACATGCTGGAGTGTGTCCAGAGAAGGGCCACAAGGATTATCAGAGGGCTGAAGCACCTCTGCTATGAGGACAGACTGAAAGAGTTGGGGCTGTTCAGTTTGGAGAAGAGGAAGCTCTGAGGTGACCTTATTGTGGCCCTCCAGAATCTGAAAGGTGCCTACAGAAAAGCTGGGGAGGGACTTTTTAGGCTATCAGGTAGTGACAGGACTAGGGGGAATGGAGCAAAGCTGGAGGTGGGGAGATTCACATTGGATGTGAGGAGGAAGTTTTTCAGCATGAGAGTGGTGAGGCCCTGGAATGGGTTACCTGGAGGGTGGTTGGGGCCACATCCCTGGAGGTGTTTAAGGCCAGGCTGGATGAGGCTCTGTCCAGTCTAATCTAAGGTAGGGAGTCCATGCCCATGGCAGGGGGGTTGGAACTAGATGATCCTTGTGGTCCCTTCCAACCCTGACTGATTCTATGATTCTAATAGCAAACTTCCAGTGTCTGAAGGGGGCCTACAAGCAGGATGGAGACTATTTACAAAGGCCTGTGGTGACAGGATAAGGGCCAATGGCTTCACATCACAGAAGAGATTTGATGTTAGGAACAAGTTCTTTACTATGAGGGTAGTGGAACACTGGAACAGGTTGCCCAAGGAGGCAGTTGGAGCCCCGTCCCTGGAGATATTCAAGGTGAGGCTCAACCTGATCTAGTTGAGGATACCCCTGCTGACTGCAGAGGGGGTTGGACTAAATGACCTTCTGAGGTCACTTCAAACCCAAACCATTCTATGATTCTATGATTTAGGTGAAATGGTTAAGTTTTACTCTAATTTAAATGTGTTTGTTTAGTTTAAACAATTATTCTGCTTTATTTTTGCAAGTATGGGAGGTGGGGGGGAAAAAGCTACTGTGAAACAAGCAGGCTATAAACTGTACATTTATTGTATTTTTTTCTCTAAATTCCCTCACCCCTTATACAATATCTTTTCATTTGCTTTTTTCTTCATTTTCTCTGATGCCATTTAGTTGTCTCCCTCCTAAGTGAAACATTAGTTATATAGGAGCAATATCCAAGGAAGAGTCAAACCCATGCCATCTGAGTTTCAGATAATTTTTCCTCACCCATGGAACAGAAATTGTCACAAAGTTACGGTGACAGAAATGCTAATTATTATCTCACAAATACTGGCATCAGCCTGCAACATAGAAGATGTTAATATTATAATGTAGACAGTTTTAAGCAGGGATTAGTTTGTTCACCCTAACTTTATGACCAAATTTGAGCCATTAGAAAAAGGTCTAGCCACATTAATTTTTTTAAGAATTCAAAAAGAAAAATAATCCCACAAAACAGTGGCAAGGAGTTTGAACTTTATTCTAATTGTAGGGTCTGTTAGATGGCAGTATTGCGTGGCTGTCGTTAGGCTGTTATGAGAATGCTGCACTGCACTGCCTGCATATCTTTACATTTATTTAAGAGACAATCTTTATTTCTTAGTGCTGTACTCAATCTTATAAGCAGCTGCTGAGATTGATAACTGAAGTTAAATCAACCTCCAGAACTGTATATGAGAGCATACTACAGCGTCACTGGGTACTTCAGCTGCTGCAGTTTGTACTTCAGTTCCCATGAGAGCAGCTGAGAACGTTAAAGCTGTCTCTACTGGTATGAAGGTGAGAAGTTCATCTGAGCCTGCCGCAGCCCACAGATCTGTGGGAGAACTCAGAGCTCAGCCCTCCCTGCACTCACAGTAAGCACTCCTACTCCTTGTTCAAATAACCAACAAATACCTAAACTGTCTGAAAGACAGCTGCCCTTCTTCAGAAGAGCTACAACTGTAACTCAGTACTTTAAACTCTTTTAAGTCCTATGTGATGTCTTTATTTGGCAACAGCTACAGAGGAGCATCAACAGCCTTTTATACTCACAAAGCCTCAGTATCTTATGTTTGCCTGATTAATTTGTTCTTATTATTTCTAAATGCTTTAGTATCTCTTAAATTTAAGCATGTTCATAACGTTTAACTATGAGCAAAAGCTGGAAGAATTAGAAGAGGATTCAAACTTTTATTTTGTCTAGAGCGTTATAGTGATATTTCTCCAGGAGAGTTAAAAAGGAAGCAGTAGCAGCAAGCAGGGGGAAACTCTGAACAAAGTGGGGGGAAAGGCATTTTAAAAGTACAAAACAGAAAGTGTATGTGATAAAAAGCCAGAAAGATATCTGAGAAGTGACAAGAAAATCATTGCAATCTCTTTATAAATGTCTTATCATAAAAATTATCTGAAGGATGTAAAGAAGTGCCCTAAAATAAAACCGCATTGGTGTAAAGATGCTCACCCCTGTGACTTTAGCCCTCCACTATGGGGCTGATAACTACATTGAGGAATGCACAATATCCAGTTTACTACTAAGAGCTGAAGTTCTGAGAAAGTTCCCTGCACTTCAGCATATTTGGTTTTGTCAGTTTTCCTCTTAAGACATGAAAATTGCTTAATGAAACCAGGGACAAAAACAATCCAGTCCTGTAGTTCTCTATAAATATATGTATACTCTGTTATCTACAATTAAAACTAAACCTCATGTTTGCTAACAGTATAAAATCCTGTTTCAATTTCCATTGAAATCTCCAATATTGCCATTGACTTCTGTATATTCCAGTTAGGTCAAAATGTCTCCAAACAGCTTTGGGCAGTTGGGGTGGGGGGTGGGGGGGAAACAACATAGTTGGTTTTAAATTGGTACTGTCTCTTTATTCTCTACCTTCACACAAGCAAAAGAGTTTCTTCATCTTCAGAAATTGTCCTACTTCTTCCCGACCTTCATTTCTCCTTTAGCCTACTAAATCTCTCTCATAACAAAGTACTTTGTACAAACACATTTATGAGCTGGAGGCATTCTTATAAAGAACTCCAGGGTTTAGGGTGCTACTGTTGACTTTAAGATGTGATTTTCAATTCTGTAAAGTCTTCCATGTCCTCTAAAATGCAAGCACTGTCCCTGATTCAATTTATGCAAAATTTAGCACTTTCCTGGGATATGGATTTAATGAGACGATTGCTAAGGTTCCAATTCCATTAAGTTGGAACCTTAACAACAGATGCAGAATTTGCATGAAATATTTATTTGTTTCATTTTACTAGACCATTTGTGTAATAATACATTTTCAGATTTGGACTTTGTATTAGAAAGGCTAGCATTTTCATTTGCTATTTTTTAATAATTGTTAGTGAAAACATTGCCCTGAACATACAAAATTCTTCCGTATCCAAGGAAATAAATCGTAAAAGGAAAACCAGTTTAATCAAAATAATGTTTTGTGCTATTTGAAAGAGTCACTTTGGCAATGCAACAATCTAGGTAAATCAACAGCAGTTTTATAAATTTGATAATCAACAGAATACTACATCAAGTTATTTTTGGGGAAAACAAGTGTAAATCTCTGAAGTAAAAATGCAGCATTATGCGTTCAACACCCTCATTCTTCATGCATTCAGCAGTTGGTCTTTAGTCATCCCATTACAAGTATAAACATGTTCACTGAAAGAAGTTAGTGCTATGAATCATTCCACTTACTTAACAAAGAGAGTAATAGAATAATGCTGTCCTGGTGAGACCCCATCTTGAGTACTGCATTCAGTTTTGGGCTCCCCAGTTTAAGAGAGACAGAGATCTACTCAAGAGTCCAACAGAGGGCTATGAGGATGATTAAGGGACTGGAATACTGCCTTATGAGGAAAGGCTGAGGGACCTGGGGATTTAGTCGGGAAGAGAAGACTGAGAGATTATTTAATAAATGTTTATAAATATCTGAGGGCTGGGTGTTAGGAAGCGGTGGACAGGCTCTGCTCACTTGATACCCGGGATAGGACAAGGAGCGATGGATGTCAGCTGCAATACAGGAGGTTCCGCCTCAACACAAGGGGGAACTTCTTTACTGTAAGCATCACAGAGCACTGGAACAGGCTCCCCAGAGAGGCTGTGGAGTTTCCTCCTCTGGAGCCTATCAAGGCCCATCTGGATGTGTTCCTCTGTGACCTGAGCTAGATTGTATGGTCCTGCTCTGGCAGGGGGGTTGGTCTCAATGATCTCTTTGGTCCCTTCCAACCCTAATATCCTGTGATGCTGTAATCTACAAGGACTACAAAGAAGAGATTTACAACAATTTCAAACATGAGCAAAAAGTATGCCTGTACCCTGCCCTTTCAGTTTTGCAGTGTTACAGACTATGAGTCATTTCAGAACTAAGCTCTCCATTAACCCTATGAGAAAGTTCTCTAAATTGCTGCTGCCTCTATATGGTAATGGTCCTATTTACAAAAAATAGATTAAAAAAAAAAATTATTACACATCTCTGAGTATTAAACTGTCCATCAATTTGGCAGTAGTATATATCAATTACTCAAATTAATCTTAGTGTTATGCTCACAGATCACACAGATACCATACCTTGTCAGGCTGCTTTGCTCTTCCACCTGGAAATGAATTTCCAGAAATTAAATTGAATAATCAAGGTCAAATAGCATGGACAGGGTAAAATACTGAGGGATGCTCATATCTTGGCTACTTATATGTTCACCATAGAGAAAAATCAGTTCTTTTTTCTCTTCACACTACAATGCTACCAAAGCAGCTGAATCAGAGATTTGGAGCTGGAGATATTTTTCCCATAAATTGTCCTTCAAGCATTTTGAGAATAGAAGACTTCTGAAAACAAGCATATTGACTAACTAAATTAGGGGAAGAAAATTAAATCTTTAAGGAAACTGAGGGAAAGCAAACAGAGAGAGAGGCAGATGCAATTCAGTAAAAGCAGTCTTCCTATGAGGATAAAGTGGACAAGGAATTTATGTGCAGTTATCAACACTGAGCATTTATAAATGAGCCTTGCCTCAACTCTTGCTGCTGGAATTGCCTTTGTAAAAAGAAAGACCTGAACCTTGCCAGCAACTCCTCCTTCCAGCAATACTAAGAGAACCAAGCTACTCTGCATCTGGCACAACTGGCTGCATCTTGTGTCACTGAATCAACACAACCTGTTTCTCACAGAGTCACAGATTGCATCAAGTTGGAAGGGTCCACCTTACAGAATTGTCTGACTGCACATGAGAAATTCATCAGAAGCAGTACACACTACACCAATTAGAGGTAGGAGACAGGAAAAGTAAGTCTAAATCTGAACACATGATGCAATCAGGAAAGGAAGTACAGAACACTGATACAGGCATTTGACCTAAGCTCCAGAATACCTACCAGCAGTCCACACTGGGTGGTCTCTCTACAGGAATGGGGAAACTTTTCCCAAAGTGTTCCTGGAACATCAGTTGCTGTCCTATGAAAATCACTGTTTTCTACAGTCACTTCTTCCTAAGGGTTCAAAGCAATGTCCTCAATCAACAAAACCAAATGTTTATGACCAACACAGCCAAATGACGAAAATGAGTAATAAACACTCATCTTAATATCCATGTCACACATAGTATGCTAGAGGTTTACAGATAAAAGTGGTCTGCTTCAATTGCAGTAAAAGCACATCTCTCTCTGCTTCATTTTTTCTTTTCCATGGCAATCTGTTACTAAAAAATGCATTGAAGCCCAAGACAGATGAGAATAATTATTTATTAATGGAGAAGCTAAAGAGTGCATTAATTACAACTTAAACTTGACCTTTTTTTAATGTATGGTGTGAAGAAAACTATGTGCTAGCCTTCAATAAACTGAGTTGTGTTATGTATTAATGTAACAAATGAAAATCTGAAGCACTCATGCCTCTATCACTTCAGGGTTTATTAGTTATGAATATTGTTATTTTTAAGTAGCATAGTGAACACAATAAACAATAAGAGGATTAGTATAGTCTTGCTCTTTGCAAATTGTCAAAACTAGAAGTATTTGCACACTTAAGCAGCCTAAGAGAAATATTTTCATGTGATTTATTTCAGCCAATCATGAAAAAGGTTTTTGTTTTGCTAAAGATATCAGATTATTTTTAGGGCAAACTTTAGTGTTAAGCCAGATATTCAATTTTAGTTATTTTTAATAAATTAAATTTTTAAAATCACAATTAGTGCTAATTAAAATAATAATTTATGAAATTGTCATCTTTTAATGAATACATTACATTGCCAGATGGAATTTTTTTTTTCAGAAATATTTTTCTTTACAAATTGACCACTTGTCAACTAAATCAGAAATGCCACAACAAGGGTGGCACACATAACCATCATATATATCTGTGGGTAGGCATGCTAGTACAAACTTCTGTGACAAATGTGCTTTATATGTGTGTGTATATATATATATATATATAATTGTTCTAAATTCAGAAAGTTGTTCTCAAAAGGATTAGGACTAGCAGTGGTCTGGTGTTTCTTGGTGTTTCTTTGGATCCACCCAGCCATTCCACCAGCACTCATTAAAAAACAAGTAGAACTGCAAAATACCAGTTCCTCTCCAAATCAAAGACAACGAACAGTTTTCAGGCTGAGTGACTATAGTGTAAGCCTACTGAAATGATGAAACTGCAAAGTTCTCTGTGCATTAATAAGATGCAATTTAAGCACAGCATAGCCTAGTAATTATTACATTTTTACAGCTTCTTTAGCTTGGTCTTTGTGTCTTTCTGCATTGCTTATTTTCCAAGAGCTCCTTAGATAAATTGTAGTACAAATGTGGTTTTAGGGCTTTTTAATGAGAATAGATTTGTGTGTGGTTTTCTCATGTTCTCTTCATTTTCTGTGTAGGAATAGATCAGTGTGTTCTCATTTTCCTGCTCCATCTTATCTCTAGATGTGATTATGCCTACCTGTTGTCAGAGATATGTATCGTACTAGTAAGTACTTCATCGTTGAGATACCAGCTTTTGCCTTTGATGCTGGAGCGGGCAGTACTGATTCCTACACATGTACAGCATTGCCATAAAGACTTAGCAAAAGATACCTCACAGAAAAAGCCCTGCAGTATGTGAAGTTTAAGCTAGAAACAGTCAAAATGCTGACAGCACCTTCCTTGGGAAAACATCAAAGAGGATTTACTCAGCAGATCAATTTTCCACAAAAGAAACTCCTGCAATTTGTTTGAAGAAAGTATGCTCTATTTAAATGGAAAGGCATAAGGCACACACAATAAAACAGACTAGAATGCACTTAATTTATCAGTAAATTAATGGGATAAATAGCGATCTAATGCCTGTTTCCCAGGTAACAGGCAGTTGGTACTACAGCTGGTGAAGTTGCAAGAACACAAAGAAATGCTGCTCCTTGCTGGGGCCTGTGGTTCCTTGGACATTTCAAACTGCTTATCTCTGCTTAGCTTTGCTGTATTGTGCATTTGAAAATTGTGACTCCTATCTGTGTTTCTGCTGCTTTCATGTGCCCTACCTAATTGGCTCCTAAGTGTCTGAGCATGGCATACAGGTAGAGTAATGGATTTCTTGGTCAAACACATGATGAAGATCATAAAGCCTTGCATTTGTTTTGTCACATACATGGCTATGTGTGAATAGAGCAGGGAAGTCTTTTAAGGTTTTTCAGTGCAATTTATCAACGATTTCTAACAGCAAAATTCTGGACTACATTTAGAGCTATGAAACATTCAGAGCCAAGGATCCCTTATAAAGTTTCTGTTTTGTGATCCCCTATAAAGTTTCTGTTTTGTCAAGAGGGCATTTTACATCAAGAAATAAATACAGAGGCAAGCTCCTGAGCAGCTCCACTGTCTTGTCCTATACTGATAATTGATTTTTAATGCTATTGTATCAGTGGCAGAAGAGTGAGGTGGAAGAAGTAAAAGTGGCAGCTGTCAAGAAGGCAGGTTTACCTGGCACTGAACACAAGAAGTACATAGAAAATGAGGTGCTGATATACTATCTACTTCTTCACCTGCCTTCCACACAAAGGCAAGAAGAAATTGAGTGTGACAGTTTGAGGCTAATTGGAATATTTTAATGAGAAAAATTAGATTATAGGCTGTGAAAAGAAAACAAGGGTGATGACTACTTCACTCATAAGTTTACTGAGATGTATAAAAGCAAGGACACAAACATAGATAATCACTCTGTGTCTGAGCTCTGTCTGTTGGTCTCTCTCCTTGTCTTTTAGATGGGTCTGTGTAACCCAACTAATCAATTCTGCTTCTAACTGCCCTGGCCAATCTTTCTTGTTCACCTTGCATGTAAAGTAGATTCTGGGATAAGATTGGAGGGTGGGGAGAAGGTAGAAGGGTGGTTGGGAAACTCTTGGGGACTGACTCTGATTTCTGGGAGGTGTATTGTGTTTCTGTATTACTTTTAACTTGTATATTTCTATATATAGCCGTAAATATTTGTAATATATTGTAAATATCTGTTTGTATATTGTGCTAAGTGAATTGCCTGTGGCAATTAAAGAGGCAGGAACTATAAATTATGTAGTTTTTATAATTTCCAAAAGCCCCGCCCACAATCTATGTACAGACTAGTTTAAATTTGTGTTCTCATTCATTCAGAGAAGTCTTCACATGATGCTTTTCAAGTAATTTAGGAAAATCAGAAAATTTGGAAGGGTTTGGGCATAAACCAGCGTTGCTCTACTTCCAAACGAAAGGCGGTCACCTGCCCTGACCCATTTATTTGTTAAACTTCAGCTGACAGACAAAGACTCATCTTTGTGACAACACCTGGAAGCTCAGTTACAAAATACAGTGCTTGTGGAGACTTCGCATCTTCCCACTTCTAATGACTAATGACTACCTGTTCCTACAATTGTTAGAAGTGAGAATATCAAAACAAGATTTGTAGGAGACTTTAGAAGGCAAAAGATTAGCTATGTGGATTTTTAAAACTCCTCCACCCTTGCCACCTTTTTGCAAACTATTCTCTTGAACTACTGCATGGATTTGCTCAGATATCAGAAACATTTCCTCCTTCTGCAAGGACAGTTAGTCTGGGGACAGCTACCCCACCACCTGCACCTCAATTTTTGGAACTTACCCAAATGTATCTTTCAGATCATTTGATCGTGCCACATAGCTGTATCTTTTATTTGCTCCAAGTCCGCATAAGATTTCAAAGTAGTTTTCACAGAATCACAAAAACATCCAGGATGGAAAAGATCCTCAGGATCACCAAGTCCAACCTAGAACCCTACTCAACAAGATTCACCTTATCCCTATGCACCACATCCAAATAACCCTTAAACACATCCAGGGTCGGCGACTCAACCACCTCCCTCGGCAACTTGTTCTAGTCCCTGATCACTCTTTCATTGAAAAACTTTTCCCTAATGTCCGATCTAAACCTACCCAGTCTCAGCTTGAGGCCATTCCCCTGCCTTGTTCTGTCTCTAATTACCAGCACCAGCCTTTCCACAATATCCCTTCAGGTAGTTGTAGTCTGTAGCTATTTTTCACTACTTTGATCTCCAGTAAACATCAGTCTGATCTTTGATGCCATGTTGGGTTTGTTCATTTTCTTTTTGAATACACAGTTAACCCACAACACTGCTGCACTGCCACTCTCTCTTGGCATAGCTTTATTGAAGGAGCATCTGTTCCCAGAAACTGAATTTATTTTTTAGTTGAGGGAAAGATATCCATATGGCTCTCCATCACTTACACAGGATTGTTGTACAAGTCATTGTGTAAATAATAACCACTAACTACCAAGCCTGGATATTTTCAAATGTTTTATTGCTCCCACTTAGCAAACTCCAGTAAAAGCTCAAATAGATTCACAATGCTAAGTTTGTTGAGAAATCACCTAGAAATACACACACCAAAAAACTGCAACAGAGTAATCAAAGTAAAAGTAGTTGGAACACAAGATTTCTCAACAATCTGTTATATTGCTTTGCATTCTGGCAGATCGAAGAAATTACAAAAGTAAGAGCATTGCGAAAAAGAGTGAGCTACATCGCTGCTTTACCAATTATAAAAATCAAACGCTGAAATACATTTGTACTAACGCCTCATGGGTCAGTAGCAAATTTTAGTCTACTACTTTACACTGCTAATGTTCTAGTGACATGTGTGAAGCTATTCACATAGCAAAACCCAAAGTGGAAAGAAATATCACGAGAACACACTATCTCTAATGTACAATTTCTGAGCATGGAGAAGCTGAACTAAAAATCTACAGCTGAAAGCAGGTTTTACTTTTTCTCTCTTAACTCTGCTCTTCTTTCCTTCTTGCTATGTTGCTTTCTCAGTCTTCCTTGATCATTGAGATCAGCCTTCCCAGACCACTCTTATACTGGCATGAAAAACACTCCTTTTTCAGACAACTCTGGATTACTTTTTCGCTGATTTAGCAAGTTCAAAACACACAATTAGATAACTGCCAAAGCTGGCAAAAGGCAAGTGACACATGGCACAGTCTGGAGCAGGGAAAAGAGAGGAAAATAAGACATTAGTGATCAGCAACAACAATCTGTTAATTTGGATGAAATCCTAACAGATATCTATAGCTTTATAGTTTCTGAAGTCTTCAGATGAGAGTCTCAATTTGCCATGCTCAGTACGCTGCTTTATAAAATTCTGATAGCTCCTGTCCCTTGGAGGTTATACCCTAAACAGAAAGCAGCAAGACAGGGAGAATACTCAAAACCCACCCAGCATTTCATACTCTGGAGAGAAAAAGTTCATATTTATTTTGTTGACTCATGAGAAACACAAAATCAAATATGTGGCAGCTACTGACAGTGACCACAAACTTAGCCCAGAAGCAACAAACCCACTGCAGTCTTAATAATTACAGCACCTAGTCTTTAACACTGCATCACCAGTCCTGCCTCCCCTCTAGTCACACAGTATGTTCATTCCTCAGCTCCGGAACTCTTTGATACCACAGCCTACAGGATATCATAGTGCAGAAACAGTATTATGGTGGCCTGTCTTAGCCCAAACATATCCCAATCTCTGAAACTGTAATGTCAGTGTTGGAGCCTGCATCTCCTGTTAGAAAGGAATTAGTCATACTTAGATACTCTATTTGGAAAACCTAAAAATAATTAAATGGTCTATTCAAAATCAGCAATCCAAATGTACATGTTTAGGCCAAATGAAAACCTAGCCATCATCCAGCCTACAACTACACCAGAAACCTCAGACAGACAGAACTATGCATAATTGGAATTTCTAAAATTACTTACAGCACAATCTTATTACAGTTATCTGAAAATGCCTGCAGCAATAGATAATTAAGTATGGAAATCCAATAAAAACTTCTAGTAATTAACAGTGTAATAAGAACTTCGGATATGAGCTCTACGCACTACCAACCTAACTATCCAGGCCCTGAAATTAAGATCTCAATGTTAAATCTTTTTGTTTCTTTGCTTTTGCATGACTTTATCAGTCTTTGCTAGCTCCCAAAAAATACTGTGTTCTTGTTTTAAAAAAAAAATTAAAACTACCGTAGGAGAATGAAAACACAAACTTAAAAAGGTCCAGCAGACTCATTAAAAATATCACACACTACTAGAAGGAAAATCACAAGTGAAAGATGTATATTTTCAGAACAGCACTTCTGTCTCCTCTGTTTTAAACTCTTCTAAACAGTATCTTCTCTGATGTGCACATGCAGAATCCACGGTCTGCTCTTCTGTAGCCCTCTTCAGCATTAGGCTTTTGTGATAAGAATATTTCTATTAATACATTCCATTTTTTATTAGAACTCTCATTAATTTATTAGGTGACCACCAAAAGGATATGAACCTTTCCAAAATGTTAAATAGAAATTCATTTCTTTATAGTCATAGAATAAGTCTGAGGCAGAAAAGCGGTGATTTCCTTCTTCTGTAACATATTTATGTCTATTTGTGCATCACCTGCATGCAAATACTAAACTCACGTGTACTCTTTCCTTCTGTTGAGGACGAAAAGTGCACATTTTCCTAATAGGATTAATAGGTTCATGTTACTGTATTTGCTGTCAGCAATGCATTACTGTAATAAATACTAATTTCAGATACCTATGGAAAATCATTGTGAATAATTGTAATTTTTTTTGTCTATTCAGAATTCCAAAGAAATCCATTTTGCCAAGGAAAAAAAAAAACACCGAGAATAATTCATTCACAGATTTACCTATTCGTTCTTTGTTAATTCTGTATCACCAAACTGCGATTACACTTTGCACTGTTAAGTCTTCCATGAAGCATTTAGGAACATTTATACAATTGATTGTGTGTTACATGGAACTTCCTCTTACAACTGTGGGACACATCATTTCAATCACATGCTATTGTTCCTGACTTCTGACTAGACCATTTACAGAATGCATTGGGTTGAAAGGGCCTTTCAAAAGACATCTTGTTCAACACTCCTTCAGTGAGCAGGGACATCTCCAGCAAGATAAAGGTTGCTTAGGATGCCTTCAAGTTTGACCTTGAATGTCTCAAGGAAAGGGGCCTCAACCGCATCACTGGGCAACCTGTTACAGTTTTTCGCCACTCTCATTGTAAAGAACTTCATCCTTGTGTCTAACCTAAATCTACCTTGTTCCTGTTTTAAACCATTGACCCTCATGAAGACTTCACAACACATTTTCATGCTATAGGCCAGCCATATTTCTGCATTTATTACCATGAGGTTTGTTCTTTATGGAGCTGATCGTAGACAAAACATTTCAAAGATGTATTCTGGTTCAAATCAGAAAGAAAATTTGAAAAGTTTAAGGACTGAGAAAATCTAAAGAACGGCATGAAATTGCCGAAATTTCATTCTGCAAGAGAAGGAAATCATTCTACTGTTCACAAAATTATGATACATTTTGGTTCCTGAAGCTAGGGCTGGGTGCAGATGGGTTACAGAACTTTTCAGTCTTCCTTTTATGAAACTTCATTCTTTTTTACTCCACCCATCTACCTGGGATAGGAAATCCTATTCACCACACCTTTGGAGTAGTTGTCACACAAGAATGTGACACCCACAATTTCCATGCTGCAGGCATCATGACATTGCCCATTATGGAGCTCATCTACCAGAGGGGACCAAGATGCTGAAAATTAAACATAGCCCAGTTTGGATAAATTCAAGAGTAAACATTCATTTTTATTTCTATTAACCAAACCAAGATCGGTGCTACTAAATATTTCATTTTGTGCAACATACATTTTTCACTTGAGAAATCGTTCCAGGAAAAATAAATAAATAATTAACTAAAATCTACTCAGATCTATTTCTTATATCTCATTTCTTCTACTCTTTATTCTGCTAACATCCCGCCATGGGGTTTCTCATCATTGTCTTTGTTCCCTTTGAATTTGTTCAGTGCTCTTAGAAAAACATTAACTTTGGTGGGACTAAGGATAAAATTTTCAAAATGCCTCACTTAATGTCCAAATCTCGTTATCTGGAATTCAGGGTTATACTTCTACAAATATTTTCTGACATTTCTGTCATAACAAATTCTGCATTCTGTACTTGTTTCGGAATAATGGGTGGATTGCCACCAAAGTTTCCAATGCTTGAAGCTTTAACTGATTACATGTGTGCTCTTCTCTTACTCTCAATTTATCTAACATGGGTGCATATTTAATCCTGAGATTGCTACTACATGCTGTGTAGTCTATAAGCATTATTATCTAAATAGACAATGAAAACAACACTAAAAGAAAGTCTGAAGAAATTAAGTGAGTTGATCGGATTTCTGCATTATCCATCACTTTTCATATTTATATTCCTGTAATCTACTAAATATTTATATAATTTTCTACTTTTTAAGATCCTGATTAGGGAGTGAAAAAAATGAGATTTATTGTGGCTCTTCAATCTAATAGAAACTCTTTTTCAAAAATCCCACTATGATTAACTTTTGTAATTATGTTTATTGTTCAATTCTCAAATCTTCTGGGGCATGAAATTAAACAATTTTGTAGTATCTATGTCTTTGCAATATCTTGGAAGACATCATAGAAGACCCACATGCAAGCAATCCATTTTGCTGTTGCCTGTAGATAAAAGAGAGTAGAGTAAAATCAACAACTGAAATCAACAAGAACAACTGACAGCAGGGAAAAAATAAAAAACAATGTGAAAAACTTCTATCCAAACCTTACATACTTTAGGCACATCACCCACACCAGACCTAAATCTACTGCCTAGACTAGACCTAAATTTACTGCCTAGCCACAACGTAGATAGTTCATGTGCAACGGGAAGTTTGCTAGTCCTTTCCAGTAAGCCACTGGTACATCAGTATTAGAAATGGAGGTGCCATAGACTGGATCCAGGCCACTACTCCACAGCACATGTTAAGATTTGCTAGGAGGCTTAATCGTGAGAGCTAAGAAGAAATCAGAGGTGGAACAATCTATGAGAAAGACAGACATCCATCTGCAAAAAGAAATAAATAGGAAGTTAATTTTTTTTCTAATGCCTACTCCAAAAGAAGGTAGGAAGTATAAAGTTGCTCAGAGCAGTGGAAGAATGATCTGGAGGAAAGGAGAAATCCTTAAACTGTACAAACGTTGGTTTGCAGTAGCTAGAAATACTATTGTAACAAGGATACTTCTTGACACTATAATAACTGTTTAGCATGAGATTCTTGTTCTTTCATTTTTATTCACAGCACTAATTTAAACAACTGACCACCCCATCCCATTACCAAAATCTGTTCCTTAGCTGCCTTCTTGGCACTCATCATGAGAAAAAGGACTAATAGCCTAAAAAACAATGCTCACCATATTGTCCATTTCAACAACCTAATGACAATGCTTTTGACTGCTAATAGAACAATGGCACATTGTGTGATTCTGAAATGAAGAAAAACTATTTGAAGTGCATAAATATTGTAAGCAAAAAAAGGATCTGGTTCATTAAAAAAAACATAGATTTTCAGTTTGAATTAGTCAGAGTAATGTGTGTACACACACCACATAACCAAGGTCACATTATTTTGTGGTGGAAGGTCCAAATTATGCCTAAATATTGTATTTAAAACACATGCCTGAATACCCACCTTGACACATAGCACACCACACACACCCCTTTTCTCCTTCCCAGGGTGGCAAGAGCAGGGAAATGGACAAAAGCACTGATGCTTCTCTATCTGCAACAAGTCTACCATATTTGGCCTTCTTTTTCACCATTGTTTTTGGGGTAAATAAAGATTACGGGGCTAGGCATGTGCATAACATTGGATTGGTTCCAGGGATCTATTACTATTGGTCAAAAACAGTTGTCAAAATGTTAAAACCCTCACAAAATAGTTTGTTTGCCTGCTACCTTTGCTTGCCTGCTACCTGTTTACCTGGTGTGCTTTGCACTGCGTGAGTGTGGGGGCTTGTCCCCACTGCGAACAGCAGATCTGCACTGAGCCAAGGGCTCGAGGCTGCCTGAGATGGGTTGACTCTAGCAGAGAGCCAGCTAATCGCTTAGAAACACCCTAGCAATGGCTTGCAACATTGGGACCGTTGACCCACCATCCGAGCCAAGGACAACCCCTTGCTGTATGCCACACTTGATCGGACTGTTTCAGCCCATAAACTTGGATTCCGCTTCATCCAAAAGGCTGACCACTCCTATGATTACCTGAGAGTGTGCTGGTTTGAGCTAATTGGAGAATTTGAGTGAGAAATTAGACTAATGGCTGAGAGAGGAAAACACAGTATGTCACTTCACCCAGAGCTTTACTGAGAAAGAAAAAAAAAATTGTTTTTAACTATTGTACCCAAAACGTGAAATATCAGACAGTTTCTGACCACTTGGGCTGCGGCTGCTCCTCTTGCATGGTCTCCTTTGTCTCTGCCTTGGTAGCAAATTCTCAGTAATTCTACTAACTACTGTCCTGCTACTAATCCCCCTGGCCAATCTACCTCTGCTTATCTTCAGCATCAACAGGTGGTGAGATAAGATTGGTGAAGGGGGGGGAAGGTGGTAGGGGGTGGTTGATTACCCCTCTTGGGGATTTGGGTCTCTGGGAGGGGTGTGGTGTTTCTGTATTACCTTTTCATTATATATCTGTAAATATTTGTTATATCTTGTAAATATTTGCTTGTATATTGTACATTGCTGTAAATATAAAGATTAATTTATCAACTTCCAGTGTGTCCTGAGTCCTAGCCAGGGTTTATTTCAAAAGGTGTGGGGGCAGGTAACAGCAAAACCACCTCAGAGGGCCACAAAGAACTTGTCTTGTGTCCATGGACCTTCTCAGACCATGCCAAATTTTAAGCTACGCAAGCAGCAAATCCTGCATCACCACATGGCAGACCACCATATGACAAGGACCATTAATTTCCTGCTTATGCCTCTACATATACCCCTTGGGTCATAAATATTAAGGCTTTTACCAGTGAGTAAATCCTACTCTCTTTTCCAAAGTTTGTAGACGTTTAGGTTTAGCCTTTAGGTGGCAATTTATGCTGCAAGACTCTCTCTCTCATTGTATAAATTTTCAAAAGCCTTTCTAAACTAATTTAGAACAATCCAATTGTATATATTCATTCTGCAAAATTATTTCAACCAACCGCATAACAGAATCAGTGTGTGTTAGTGTCCTGGACACCCCAAATTCATTCCTTCTCCCTAGACCCACCCTCCCCCCCCATTCACTATGGGTGAATGGGAAAAGGTGCAAAACTGCAGGGCAGGCAGGAAAAGGCCCTTTTTGCACATGTGATTACCCACACAGGGATTTGAGCTGGTTATTGGCTGAGTTTTTGTACCCAATGTGAAATTGGCAAATGAACATTTTGTCAAAAAAAAGCATAAATAGGCAAGGGAAAAGGCATAAGAGTTCCCACCTGAGAGGTTCCCATCCAAAAGGTTCCTGCCTCAAAAGATTCCCGCCTCAAAAGATTCCCCTCTGGAAAAGCTCCTTGTGTTTACAGAGCCCTGCCTTCTGAAGAAGCGCCTCACTTGTGGCCAGCAGTTCAAAGGAGGTTATCCTGCCCCTGTACTTGGCACTGGTCAGGCCACATCTTGAGTACTGTGTCAAGTTCTGGTCCACTCAATTCAAGAGAGATATTGAGGTACTGGAAGGTGTCCAGAGAAGGGCAGCTGATGAGGGGCCTGGAGCACAAGACCTACAAGGAGATGCTGAAGGAGCTGGAGTTGTTTAGCCTGGAGAAGAGGAGACTCAGGGGTGACCTCATTGCTGTCTACAACTACCTAAATGGAGGTTGTAGCCAGGTGGGGGTTGGTCTCTTGTCCCAGGCAACCAGCAACAGAACAAGGTTGTGCTGGGGGAGATATAGGCTGGATATAAGGAAGAAGTTCTTCACAGAGAGAGTGATTTGCCATTGGAATGGGCTGCCCAGGAAGGTGGTGGAGTCACCATCCCTGGAGATGTTCAAGAAAAGACTGGATGGAGCACTTGCTGCCATTGGATAGGGCTGGGTGACAGGTTGGACTGGATGATCTTGGAGGTCTCTTCCAACTTGGCTTATTCTATTCTATTCTATTCTATTCTATTCTATTCTATTCTATTCTATTCTATTCTATTCTATTCTATTCTATTCTATTCTATTCTATTCTATTCTAATTTTTTTTGAGACCGTCACAGTTTTGAACAGCTCCTATCTTTTGCATGACTACTAGGTTTTGTACTGTCCCTGACTTTTGGACAGTCCCCTACTCTGCCCTACCCTGCAGCTTTGCCAGGCTCAGCAAGTCCTGGGTCCCTTTTGAGAGAACCTCCAGCAGCACCTGGACCTGGCTTCTCTGGGCCCTTCCTAACAGCCAGTTTCCTATTGCTGTCCCAGCTGTTATCCTGACTGAAGGGACTGAAGCAGTTTGGCTCTCCCTTGTTGTTGTTGGAGACAGCTCGATTGCCACAGAGCTCTGTCTCGTGGTAACCACATTTTTGAAATATTGGACTTTGCCTTTTGAATCCAATTGGATATTATTTATAGCCAGAACCAATCAAGCTGCAGAGAGAATACAGCAAGGATTCAAAAACGAGCCTCATTCTCCTCAATGTTGTGAGTAAGCCGTTGTTCCCCTTAATTATCTCCTTAGTCAAATTGATAATGGGGTAAGAAGCTGTTTATAGCTTAGCCTTTTCCATTTTCTGACTTCCTAAATTTCTGAATTTGTCTATAGCACCTTTTGAAGATTTTTTTTCCAGTTGAATTGAAACCTGCAAAAAAATTAAAAATTAATTCTGTATATAGTTGAAGGTGGAGGTTTCTGGGAGTAAAATAATTCAAATTTTTATAATTCCTGACTTGGCTACATCAATCCCCCTGCTTTTCACAACAGTTAATTGTAAATAAGTTTTGGGGATATTTCTTTGTATATATTTAATAAAATATTTAATAATTTTATACTGGCCTCATTACAATTTACTTCTAACCCAGATTCAAATCCTCCCGTAACATATTTCCAAAAGGTTTAGCACCATTTCATACATCTCAATATTCCTTTCCCAGATATTTCTAGTCTGCAGGCAATCGTTCTAACTTTTCCACATGATAACTTTCTCTTTGTGAAACCAACTGAAAGATTTCTTGAACAAATATCTGACTTTAATCCTAACAAACAATATGTTAGACCCTAAGGGTCTAGCAGGCAACATCAGAGTTGCCTGAAAAGTTAGTAGATAATATAATCCACACAGCTGGGTTGCTGAAACCTGC
>VWZI01019527.1:147810-187648 GCA_013396835.1 Psilopogon haemacephalus
CTTTTTTTTTTTTTTTTTTTTTTCCTGAAAATGTGCCAAGAGGAAATAAACAGCTTTCTGGATAAGTTATATCAACAGCAAACTGCAATGCCATTACATTTTACAAGGGACAGAGTGGAACATGTGGAAAGATTAGAACAAAAAATAAAGAAAGCTATAAAGAGCCCAGATACTTGACAGGAGAATGAGAGCAGGACACAGCCCAGTGTTCTACAAAAAAAATACTTCAAATAAATCTGTACTTTGGCAAAAAGGAAACAATAAACTGAATCCAGTTCTTTTTTCTTTGCTATTTGAGTTGACAGCAATATCTAGGGCCATCTCTCATATAAACTTACCCTAAATAGAAACATTTTCCTTCTCTTCACATGGATATTGGTCAATATAGTTTCTTCATGTGAAGCTGTTCTTCATCTTGAATGGTTCTTCACAAGTAAACTAATACATTTTCTAATTAAAAAAAAAAAATCACCAAACTTGTGTAACACCAGCAAGTGTTACAAGTAATGAAGACAGTTTTACTGGCTCATTAAAAAAAATTTAATTTCAAAAGATGAAACAGGAAGGCTGCCACAAAAAAACTCTATGAATCTTTGCCAATGAGCTCATATTATTCACAAGAATACAAAGCACTCAGGATATTAACATCAAAGAATCATTCCTATCTCCTGCAGTACCATATTTTTGGCAAGACTTACAAGCAATACTTCCATCTCTCAAAACCTTTAGGTTCCCACAACACACTGCTGGCCAGCTTTGCTGAAAGAAAATAGACTTTGACTATTTTCCAAAACTTTCCATTATTCTGCAAATAAAAATCACATCACATGGTGCTTTTACAAGCTGCATAAAGGATGCTTTCACAGAATTCTTTATATACATAATAGTGTACATGCATATATACATAGAACCAGTTTTAAAGCAGTTTATTCATTTAAAGAAAGGAGACATTCTCAATTTCTCCAAGGTGTAAGTGTCATCTGGTTTTGGATTTACAGCACTATTTACCTGTGTTATAAAATACATCACTGTAAAAAAATATCTTGGAGCCATCACCCTGAAAGATTGACTGCAGATATAAAATACTATATCTGATCATTTCTATGATGTACTAGAGAAATAGTGCAGTACATTTTGTTATATTGTCTCTCTTTTATTTTTCCATATATTTATAATATCACTGATTATATCAATAATATTCGTGCATCAGTCACATATAATGTGTGTTGCCATGCTTTGTATCATATTAAGAGCAGGACCAAAGTGCTGATCTACAGCAAAAAAATGCTCTTTTAGCCAAATTTCAGATGAAAGTGTTATCACTTATAACGAAGTGCTACCATTAGGATGGAAACAAGTTTAGGTAATTGCTGTGACAATAACTAGAGTAAGATTGTATTTAATGTCCCCCTTCATTATAAATCCATTTGGCATCCATTCTAATTGTCAGCCTATTCTCACAAAAAGAAAAAAAAGTGCTAGTGGATGTCATATGTGCCTTGTACTTTTATAGCACTTCTATTGTAATTCAACATTAATTATATTTCACATTGATGTACTGCATAATGCTGCAATATGAAATGCTCACATTCTGTAAATGAGAAAATTAAGCTCACTTTTTGTCTGTTCTAATCCCATTTTACACTTATTAGACTTCAGTACCAGAACTCTCATCTTCCACTATATTACCAAATCCACAAATGCTGAAGAGTAAAAAAACTTGGCTACCCTTTTTTTAAAATGCCATACCAACCTCATTTTCATTACTCATATATCACTTTAATTTATTTTCCTGCTTTTGAATTCTTACTGGGATTGCAAAATACAAATAGACAGAAAAAAACAGGAAACTGGATTTCAGTCACGAGAGACACAGAAATAATAAACATCTATGATGGCAGACTACTGGTAAATTATATTAGGAAATATTGTCACTTCATGTATACCCTGACCTCTTCTCAGTTAGTGTGACATTTACTCAGAGATGTCCAGTGTTTATTTTCCCATTGCTGAGCCTGGAATAAACCTAGGATGAAAGAAAGGGGCAGGTGGGGAAACAGAAGTTTGTGATCTTTTACTGAGTCACAGACAGTTGCCCCTGCTAAAGTGAACAAACAGCTAGAGAGTAATAGAGAGTAATGAAATTCAAAAGGGAGTAGTACAATGACAGATATACATATATTTGTGGAAAAAAATATCAGGGCCATTTTAAAAACTTTTTCTGATATCCCATCACTGGCATGCTTCATAGAGGGGACTTTCATCTATCTTCCACCTGTAGGAACTTACTTGGTTGACTTTATTTCACCAGTACACTGGGTGGCCTTTCTAGGAAGCCCAGAACATATGAAAGTTTGAGGTGCTTAGTGTGGTCAGGCAGGTTGAAAACTCAAGTATGTTCTTTGAATACTTTAGCTAAACAGTCCTTCTCTCAAATGAGTCCTTTAAGCAAATGCTATCTTTCTCAAACAGAAGCTAAAATAAATTTTTTAAAAATTAAAAACACAACAACAATAACAACAACAAAATACACCAAAAAAACCCCACAACAAAACTGGAAGAAACAAAAGAAAAGGTAATAAAAAAGCTTGAAAAAGAAATTAGCTGTAAGGCCATCCAAGCTTTCTTTCTGTCTGTGAATATGTTCTTGTCCTGCCTTGCTGACCCTTTGAGCTAGGTTCTCCACAGGCTTTCTAGCAAATGAGACAGGTTAATAGCTTCTGAGCACTGACAAACCCTCTCTCAGAAGAGGCACAGGTCTTTTGTTCAAAACAACCTTTGGGAATATTAGATGAACTATTTCTATACCCATGAGCAGGTGTTAGGACGCTTGACTTACTGCAGCTTTAGAGTGGAATCTCATGAGACGTTTCTTGACTCTGTAAGAAAGTTGCCCATGTTAGACCAGAAAACATGATCTCTTCATAAGGGAAAGTGAGAAAAGCTCTATTGCCACGTGCAGCTGGTTATCCTAGGTTGCTAGCTGTGTCCTCACTGAGGAATCAAAGAATATGGAGTGACCATGTCAGGGGAAAAGGGAAGATCAATGAATGTCATCTATCTGGACTACCAGAAAGTTTTTTACTTGTTTTCCCCACAACATCCTTCTCTCTAAACTGGATAGAAATGGATTTGACAGGTATGGGTGGATAAGGAATGGGTTGTGTGGTCACATTCAGAGAGTAATGCTCAACCACTCAATGTCCAGATAAAGATGAGTGACAAGCGGTGTCACTCAGGGGTCTATACTGGAAATAGTGCTGTTTTAAATCTTCATCAATGACATCATAGGAGCAAGTGCTCCCTCAGCAGATTTGCAGATGACACCAAGCTGAGTGGTGCAACTCACAAATCAGAAGGATGGATTGCCATATAAAGAGACCTGGAAAAGCTTGAAAAGTGGGCTCTTGTGAACCTCATGAGGTTCAACAAGGGCAAGTACAAGATCTTATACCTCAGTTGATAGAAACGCAAGTTGGGCAATGATGGGATTGAGAGCAGCCCTGTGGAGAAGAATTTATGGGTACTGGTGGATAAAAAGCTGGACATGAGACAACATGCACTCACAGCCCAACAGCTGACTGTATCCTGGGCTGCACCAAAAGAAGCATGACCAATAGGTCAAGGAAGGTGATTATGTCCTTCTACTTTTCTCTGATGAGACCTCAGCTGGAGTACTGTGTCCAGCTCTGGAGTAATGAGCACAAGGAGGACATGTACCTACTGGAGCAGGTCCAGAAGAGTGCCACAAAAATTATGGGAGGGCTGGAACACCTCTTGTATGAAGAAAGCTTAAGAGAGCTGGGGTTATTATAGGGAGACCTTATTGACGATTTTCAGTACATAAAGGAATCCTATAAGAAACATGGGAGAAATCCTTTTAGCGGGACCTGTTGCAGTAAGACAAGTGTTTGTGGTTTTAAACTAAAAGAGGGGAGATTTATGTCTTTTAAAACTAAAAAAGATTAGACATAAGGAATATATCTTTTTTTTACAATAGTGTTGGTAAAACACTGAAACTGATTGCCCAGAGAGGTGGTAGATGCTCCACTTCTGAAAGTATTCAGGGTCAGGTTGGATGGGACTTTGAACAACTTGATTTAGTTAAAGATGTCCCTGATCACTAGAGAAGGGCTGGACTAGACCTTTAAAAACTTATTTCAACCCAAAACATTCTATAAGAATAGGCATTCTGCAGCTTTTCCTTGAGAACTCAGTTGGTTTGTCAATATATTTTCAACAGAAACAGGCCCTGCCCCTATTTGATCTCAAAATTTATACAAGCAGCCATAGCCTTCATCCAGTTTCCATGGGGCTTATGATATTCCTTATAAACACTAGAATCATATAATAATTTTGACTGTAAAAGACTTTTAAAGTCATCAAGTGCAACCATTATCTATTTCTGCCAAGTCTGGTGATAAGCCATGTCCCTCAGCACTACATCTATGTGTCTCTTGAACACCTCCAGGCATGGTAATTCAACCACCTCCCTGAAGAGCCTATGCCAGTGTTTGATAACACTTTAAGTGAAGAAATGTCTTCTAATATCCAATCTAAATCTCTCCTGGTGCAACTTGAGGCCATTTCCTCTTATCCTATCACTTGTTACTAGGATAAACAGAGCAGCCACTTAACCACAACCTCCTTTTGGGTAGTTGTAGAGAGCAATAAAGTCTCCTCTCAGCCTCTTTTTCTCCAGACTAAACAAAGGCCATTCCCTCAGCTGCTCCTCATGGGACCTGCTATTCAGACCCTTCACCAGCTTCTCTGTCTTTCTTTGGACCTTCTTCAGTACCTCAATGACTTTCTTGTTGTGAGGGCCTCAAAACTGAAATCAGAACTCTAGGTGTGGCCTCACCAGTAATGAGTACAGGGGGACAGTCACATCCCTGGGCTGCTTGGACACTATTCCTGATACAGGTCAGCATACTGTTGACCTTATGGGCCACCTGGAAACACTAATGGCTCATATTCAGCTGTCTGCTGATCAGCACCCCCAGATTTCTCTCTTCTGGGCAGCTTTCTAGACACTCTTTCCCAAGCCTGCAATATTTCATGGGGTTGTTGTGACCCAAGTGCAAGATCTGGCACTTGGCCTTGTTGAATCTCATAGCTGGCCTCAGTCCAAAGAGTCAGCCTGTCCAGATCCCTCTGTAGACCCTTTCTACAATCAAACAGATCAACACTACTTCCCATCTTACTGCCATCTGCAAATTTACTGAGAGTGTACTCAATCTCTTAGTCCAGATTCTTGCTAAAGATATCCAAACCACAAGTGGCCATTTTCTACAAGATAATATTGTGGGAAACAACTTTACTAATGTCCAGGTAAACAACATCCACAGCCCTTCCCTCATACACTAAGTGGGTTACCTTGTCATAGAAAGAAATTAGGCTTGTCAGCCAGGACCTGTGCTTCATAAACCCATGCTGACTGGGCCTGACTGTCATACTTATTTGCAAACTACTTTGGAAGGGAGGTCTTGATTTCCTAAGGTCAAGTACTTAGGACTCCTGAAGAACACAGAATCACAGAATGTTGGGGGTTGGAAGGTATCTTCAGAGATAATCAAGTCCAACCCTCTTGCCAAAGAAGGATCACCTAAGGCAGGCCACCCATGATATATCTCTGTCTGAGATCTCCACCTTGGGTTCATCTCTGGACATCGCAGCATGACCGATGCAGTGCAGCATGTGGAGCAGCACATCTCTCCTTCCCTGAGCATGAGGGGCAGGCAAAGCAGGCAGAAACACAGCTGCTGACTACAGATAGGAAATGCTTGTCTCTAACAGGAAAAAGAATCCTGGGACAGGAACTAGCAGGGCTGGTTGATAGGTCTTTAAACCAGTTTTGAAGGGGGAAGAGGGAAAAGCCAGGCTCACTGAAGAAAAACCTGTGACAATTGTGAGCCTCTGCTATCCCAGAGGCTGGTGAATTATCTAATACCCACAATGGCACTAAGTCTCTCAAGTGCCTCTGTACCAATGCAAGAAGCTTGGGAAACAAACAAGATGAACTAAAGATCTGGATGCAGTCGCAGGGCTATGACCTCATCACAATTACAGAAACATGGTGCACCAAGAAAAGTGTGTCTAGCAGGTCTAGGGATGTTCTTCTCCCCCTCTACTCTGCCCTGGTGAGACCACGCCTGGAATACTATGTCCAGCTTTGGACTCCCCAGTTCAAGAGAGACAAGGACCTGCTGGAGAGAGTCCAACAGACTGTCCCTCTTGAACTGAGGAGCCCAGAACTGGATGCTATTTTCCTTGTGGGGCCTTACCAGGGCAGAGCAGAGTGGCAGAAGAACCTCCCTTGATCTGCTGGACACACTTCTCTTAATTCACCCTAGGATTGCATTGACCTTCTTGGCCACAAGGGCACATTGCTGTCCCACTGATGACTTGCTGTCCACCAGTACTCCCAGGTCCTTCTCCACAGGGATGCTCTCTAGCAGATCACCTCCTAACCCATATGGGTGCAGTTTATTGTTCACAGGACCACAGAATATTGGGATTGAAAGGGACCTACAAAGACCATCTAGTCCAACTCAGGACCATATAATCTAGTGCAGGTCACACAGGGATGCATCGAGATGGGTCTCGAAATTCTCCAGAGAAGAAGACTCCACAATCTCTCGGAGGAGCCTGTTCCCATGCTCTGTGACCCTCACAGTAAAAAAGTTCCTGCTCATGTTGAGGTGGAATTTCTTGTGCTGCAGTTTACATCCATTGCCTCCTGTACTGTTACATGACACAACTGAGAAGAGCCCGTCTCCTCTCTTTTGACACACAGCCCTCATATACTTATAGACAACTATTAGATCTCCTCTCAGTCTTCTCTTCACCAGATCAAAAAGCCTCAGGTCTCTCAGGCTCTCATCAGAGGACAGTGTTCTAGCCCCTTAATCATCGTTGTAGCCCTACATTGGACTCTTTCAAGTAGATGCCTGCCCCTCATGAACTGGGGAACCCAAAACTGAACAAAATATTCCAGGTGAGGTCACACCTGGACAGAGTAGAGGGAGAGAAGAACCTCTCTCAATCTGCTGGACACACTCTTCTAAATGTGTCCCAGGATCCCATTGGTCTTCTTGGCTACAGAGCCACATTGCTGTGCCATGAATGACTTGTCCACCAGGACTTCCAAGTCCTTCTCCACAAGACTGCTCTCCAGAAGATCACCTCCTAACCTGTGCTGGTGTGTTTTATTATTCCTTTCCAGGTGCAGGACTCTGCACTTATGCTGGTTGAATCTCATTAGGTTCCTCTGTGCCCAACTCTCCAGTCTGTCCAAGTCTTGCTGAATGGCTGCACAGCCTTCAGTTGTATCAGCCAAGCCTTCCAGTTTGGTACGGTCAGCAAACATGTTGAGTAGGTTCTCTGTCCCCTCTTCAATATAATTGACAAAGATGTTGAACAGGAACAGACCCAGCACTGATCTCTGTGGGACTTCACTAATTACAGATCTCCAGCTGGACATAGTACTGTTGACCACCACTCTTTGCACTCTATTGTGCAACCAGTTCTTAATCTGCTCTTCTACCCCACACTTCCTGAGCTTGCTCAAAAGGATGTAATGGGAGACAGCATCAAAAGCCTTGCTAAGGTCAAGGTAGGCTACATTAACTGGTTTCCCTGCATCTACTCATTCTGTTGCAGCATCACAGAATGCTATCAGGTTAGTGAAGCATGATTTCCCCTAGGTAAATACATGATGACTACTCCTGATAACCTTCTTCTCTTCTATGTGCCTAGAGATGACCTCCAGAATGAGCTGCTCCGTTGTTTTTTCCAGGGATGGAGGTGAGCCTGACTGGTCTACAGATAGCTACCTGGATGATCTTTCTTGCCCTTTCTGAAGACTGGAGTGACATTGGCTTTCCTCCACACCTCAGGCACCTCTCTTGTCTGCCACAATTTTGAAAAATGATGGAGAGTGGTAGAGCAACAATGTCAGGCAGTTCTCTCCACACTCTTGGGTGCATTGTATCAGGGCACATAGACTTCTGTTCATTCAGTTTGTGTAACTTATCCCTAACCCAGTCTTCACTGACTATTGGAGAGTCTTCATTCCTCCAGGCTTTTTCTCCTTTGCCCAGAGTCTGTAGGGCAAGAACTGATCTTAGGAGTAAAGACTGAAGCAGAGAAGGTATTTAGCGGCTTTGCCTTCTCTGCATCCTTGTTTCTCAGGGTTGCCTTCTCATTCAGCAGTGGGCCCACACTTTCCCTATTCTTCCTTTTACTACTGATATATTTGAAGAAGCTCTTCTTGTTCTCTTTTACTTTCTTTGCCAGTTTCAGTACCAAGAGGGCTTTGGCCTTCCTTCTTGCCTTCCTACATGCCCTGACAACTTCTCTATAGTCACACCAAGTGACAAGTCCCTTTCTTTCTTCCATGAGATTTCTTTCAGAAGCTCCTTGCTCATCCATGCACGTCTCCTAGCATAGCTACCCCATTTTTTATTCAAGAGAGCACACCTAGATTGGGCTTCGAGGAAGAGACATTTTAGAACTGACCAAATTTTTTGGGCTCCTTGACCCTCCAGAATCTATCCCATGGGATTCCTGCAAGTAGATCTTTGAAGAGTACAAAGCCTGTGGAAGCCCAGGGTTGTTGCCGTATTATTGCCCTGCTTCTACCTTGTATAATACTAAACTCCACCATGTCATGATCAGTGTTCCCAAGGCTGTTCCCAACCTTAATGTCCCAAACCAGTCTTTCTTTATTAGTTAATACAAGGTTCAGCAGTGCACCTCTCTTTGTTGGTTCCTCCACTACCTGTATCAAGAAGTTATCATTGATATATTGCAAGAGCCTATAGTCCAAAGGACTATGCCTAGCAGTGTGGGCTTTCCAGGAAATTTCAGGGCAACTGAAGTTGTCAATGAGTACCAAGAAGTGTGTTCTAGAGGCTACTTCCAGTTGACTGTAGAAGGCCTCATCACCATCTTCTTGGTTTAGCGGTCTATAGTAGATACCTACAACAGTTTCATACCCCTTTTGGTATCCCTTATTTCTTACCCACAAGTTTTCAACCTGTTCTACCTCCCTCCTTGGACAGAACTCAACATATTTTCAGTTGCTTTCACATATAAGGAGCAACACCACTGCCTCACCTTGTTGGTCTGTCTTTTCTACACAGTATGTAGCAATCCATGACAACATTCCAGTCATGGGATCTCTCTCACTATGTTTCAGTTATTGCATTTATATCATAGTCATGCAGATCTCCAACTCCTCCTGCTCTCTATGCATTAACATATAAGCATTCCACAGACAGATTTAAGCCATCCGTTTTCATTCTTGCTATCCATCCACTTCTGGTCACTCCTGTGGTTACTAATCTATTAGTGAGCCCTGTCTTTTATTGTCATTTATACCACCATTATCCACATCAAGTGGGATGACAGATTGAAGGCCATCCCTAGACTCTTCTCTAGTGAGGCTGGTTTTATCCACTTCTTCCTTCAAGCCTTGTTTAAAGCCCTTTCAATGATCCCCACCAACTCCTGTGCAAGGATCCTTTTCCCCCCTTAAGAAAAATGTAGTTCATCTACTACCAGGTGCCATATAAACTTCCCCATGACCAAAGAACCCAAAATTCCAGTGGTGACACCAGTGTCTGAGCCACATGTTAATTAGGTGTCTTTTCCACCCTCTTTCAGTAGTTTTCTCTAGCACTCCTAACAGTTTTCATTGCACTATTCCTGGGCATGTTGTTACCACAACTTATATATAAGGGTTCAGTACCAAAGTCATGTTTCTACAACCTCATCTGACATCTATAAAAGTTTCATGTTGAATTATTAGATTATTTTATCATGATCATAATATGTATATTAAATATTTCTAACAGGCACTTACATAAAGTATTCCTAACTGGCATCACACTTCTTGAGAACAGGGACAGTGTTTGCATTCTCCATCCAACACATCAAAATTTGCCAGCTAACCTTCAGGCACATATGTCTGCATATAAGAGGTTGAGAGTCAGCAAAAAAAAAAAAAAAACAAACCCACCAAAATCTACAACCTTTATTCAAAGGAATACAAGTATCAGCACACCACACATAAAGCAAAAACTTGTTATGCATTGATCAGTCACTGAATCCACAGATTTTTTAATATCCTCCCTTTACAGTGGGAATTTATTCCACCATTTCACAAACCATGACTATGTCTGGACCTGTACCAAACATCCCAAGCGCAGCAGCCTACCCTTAACTGTGTATGTGCAGACTCAGAACATTCTGTGAAGATCTAATGAGCCTCCTTTTCACTGCTATGAGCCAATATCAGATGCTGTAGTAGGAAAGCTCTTTACTTCAACTGAAAGCCATACATAAATTAATAATACAAAAATCTGATGCTCCATGGAGACAGCACTTTTGAAAGTTGTCTTCACAGCATGACAGTATTAGAAGAAATGTTCTTTGATAGAGTAGGTTAGCCTTCTGGGATACTGCAAAGGGATAAAACATCATCCTAACAACCAATTTAAAATCTGCTTGACACATGAGTTTCACATAGAGACTATTGTTAAATTAGCTAAAAACAAAAAAAAAAAAATTGCAGAAGTTTTCTCTTATAGCAGCTTGCAATTGTTAGTCATGTTGCATGCAATCAAACTAGTCTTTTCAAAATTTGTCACTGAGAATTTACAGTAGAAATTCTGGTTATGCTAATCTTTGTCCTCTGCTATCCTTAATGGCATTTTCAGAGGTGCCGCTCTAGGGAGCTGCACAAGTTCTGACATTTAAAAATCAGGCATTTGACATTTGGAATTACTTAGAAGTACTCTAACAGTAGCTCAAAATAAAGGTTGTGTATGTGTGGGTGTGACGGCATGCAAGTGCTGAGACATCTCTACCTTTCTTAGTGCAAAGTCTTTTGTTCTGAGCTGCAGTATATTTAGTACTTGAAGTCAAATAATAGCAAGGTCATATTCAAGATTTAACCTCTGCCAGTGAAAGAAGGCTATTGAAATGCTAATTGCTTTGAAGTTACACTATCTGCTGGCTGTTCAACCTCATTTGCTACAAACTGATAGGTAAGAACCCAGGTTGCCAGACAGTCCAGTGCAGCATTTCCATGACTTTGTAAAGCCTGTTTATACAAAGTATTAAAATCACTAGATGCCAATTCCATTCTTTTTATCACTATTAAAAAAAAAAAAAAAAGAAAGAAAAGAAAAGACACCTAACTGCTTTTTTAAAATATGGTTCAAGTCTTGCAGTTTTCTTCAGGCAGAAAAGTACAGTTATGTCCATTGTACAGATCAGATATTCAAGCTTCATGTAAATGTGATTCATTCAATATCACCAAGCAGACCAATCTCAAACCAGAAAATCAAACTGGTTTCTTTATTCTGACTAATGTGATATTAAATTAATTATTTTGACATCTTTGAGTTGTTCCAAGATTTACCATTGTCACTGCTTAGTATTTCAGTTTAAAATACCTATTTTAAATGCATTTTAGGAAAGCATAAGTAAAATTAACACAAAATTTAATTAGATTTTTTTTTCTTTTGAGGACAGAAAGAGCAATACACTAATTATCACTTAACATTGCTTTCCAGATAAAAGGCAGGGAGAAATGTTTAGTTTCATATTTAGGCTACTCTTACCAGAAACTCATCAGTTAAGATATCTCTTCCCATGCATAACCCTAAGATTCTCTGAAGCAACAAGAGAAATTGCACAAGGTCTTCAAATAAGATGGCAATTTATGTTCATAGCTAGATGCTGAATTATTCTTTTTCTCAGCGCTTAAAAAAATTGAAACAACTAGAACAGCAATAACAACTTCATATTACATGAGATAAAGTGAACTGTTAAGCTCACATTTGCTCTTCAGAGAATAGACCATAACACATCTTGTTTTGAAGCAACATTCAATTTAGATTGACACGAGGGCATCGCCTAATATTGTCACATTAGGCAACAAGCATTCCTTTCACATTTTTTTCTCCCTACTGTGCTCTGAGATTCAAAGCAACCACAAAAAGAAAGTTCACAGGTAGTACTCTACTTAAGAAAAGGGCAGAAGTCATCCTATGCCAAGCTGTGGGAGGCCACAGCCAAACTATTTTGGGTAGAGAAATCAGTTAGGTCAAAGCTACCTGGTTAGGTCTGAATTTAATGCAGACATACCCAAGTTCTTTTTATGTACTTTTCAGGCCTTGTTTATCCACAGGATGATGGCCACAGCATAATAATATTTTTTAAAATACAGTTGTTTTAAAAGAAGTGACAATGACAGACCTTTTATCAGGCTACAGAACTCAGAAAGGAAACAAAAGTTGTACCCTAGGTGATCTTTATAGAAATGCAGGTCAAGATCCAACAGATTAATTTTTAACAAGGGGGGAGAAATCACTTCTGTATTTTTATTATTTATTTTATTAAATCTGATTATCCCCCAAGACTGGGTTTTCTCTCATTATTTCTATGAGAAGAGATAAAATACCTTCAGAAAAAAGGCAATTCAATAGAGCAACTGTACAGTGAACAGATATGTCCAAAATCAACAAACACACAAGCCTGAAAAAGAACCTCTTTCCTGTCCCCACAATTTGCTGCTTATCAAGTCCTATACAGCACTCAGAGAAAAATGGACAACACTTTTAAAGGACTATTGTTGACAAACTAAACTGCAGAAAAAAGAGTATAATTAAACAATTCAAGAGGAAAAATATCCAGGTGCCAGGAAATGCCTTGTCAGCAACTAGAAGGTGAAGCTCTTTAGAAGAAAAACAGCTGACACTTCTCCATTGCTGTCCCTTGACTCATCTGTCTGGATGAGTCATGATCAAATAAATCCACATATTTGGATCGGTCTTTTTTATAAAGCTATGAACATACTGGATTACCATACCATTTAGATTTCAGAATTCCAGCTAGACCAAAAATTTATTTCCAGTGTCCTATCTATTTTGCAAATCACTGCACCAAAACTCTGCAGCATCCCCTCAGATTCCTGCAGCAGTCATTTTTCTGCTGTGCTTCACTGAACAGTTCACCAGCTATACCTTTCTGCATCAAAATAAAATGAACACAGAGAAAGCTTTCAAATAAATCATCAAAATGTAAAACTATTTTTCCTTTCTCCTCCATCTTTCTTTACATCCACTGACTTGCCCAGGCGCTTCCAGAAATCACACTGTGTTCATCTGATTGCAGTAGTTCAGAGACTAAATGAAGCTACAGTTGCTGTAGAAGTGTTCGAGTTTTCAGCTCACTGCCACTTTTTATTTTCCTCGCTACCTCCTTGTTCCTTTCCCTCAAGCTAGAACATAAGCATCATACTTTATAGATTCCTCTTTATTAAAAAGATATGAAAATTGTGCATATTATACATTTGAACGTCTTGAAGTTTTAGCATCAAAAAAATCTACTTTGTGTTTCTCTCCAGTAGCAATGAAGCAGGATCAGTCCACAATAGATATGCCTTGTGCATTCACTCAGTGGCTGCTAGCAGCCCATCAAGAGTCTGGGGTTGGCTGTCTGGGTTTTATAAAAGCCAGGAAATGCACCTAGATTGTTCCTATTGAGACATTTAAATTCAGAAATATATGAACCATCCAGTCACACTTCTCAGCTGCATTCTAGTCAGAGAAGAGCACTGTGCAAAGTATCACTGAAAAGCCAAGTTGGATGTTCCTAGAAAAAGCTCTTGCATGGCTCACACAAGAGAGGAAGGTTTACAGTAGTCAGTTCTTATCACTGTTAAGAGTCTTGCAATAGAACAGGCACTCAAGAATGGAGGCACAGATAACAGAAATATAAACAGATCATTCTTTACAAAAGGCAGAGAAGACTAAAGCTAACATGTACCTGAGCCTAGCACTTCCTCCAGGTCTGCCAGTCAAAGGAAAAAAAAGAAACAGCAAGATGTTCATAAGAATACAATCCTAGATGCTTTTCCTTAATCAGTTTTCTTCTTGGCAGCTTCACTGGACCACTTATTAAGAGACTAATAAATAGACACCAGTTCTACAGTGCATTAGTCTTTTTTCTCATAATCTTTCCCTAATACACATCTACCTTTTCCACAGTTATTTAAACAGATTTTATCACTTGCATTCTGACTTAGTACCTCTTCAGAGCACTCTGCACTTGCATTTATATTTCAAAACTGCTCTGGAAATCAGTAGAATACCTGTAGGCTCCACCTCCCTCTGATAGCACACCATGTGGTGAAATAAGTTAACTTATGATGCACACCTTCAGAGCAAGTGGTGTTGAGTGAGACTCTCTTTCCACCTGGTTTCATCCATGAATATCCAGGAAAATTCAGCAGTAAGTGCTAAATTTTGTTGATACCATTAAGTTGTACCTTAAGCATTAGCCGGGCTATAGATAAGACACAGATGTATGTAACCAGTCCTTCCCTAGGGAAATGTATTAATCTGATTAGTGATGAGCCCACATTCTTTTCACTAGCTATTGATTAGTCATGAAGGAAAGGGGCCTGCTGTACACAAGAGGCTTGAACATCCCTTCATGCTTTCAGGACCTCTGTTTATGTCAATGAGAGAGGCTATTAGAAGCAGAGAAATGATTCAGATAAATTTTCTCTGGGCTAGCAAAAGCGTTTCACTTAGTCTGTGAGATAGATAACTCATAACAATGAGAAGAGCTGAGGCTGCAAAAGCTGGACAAAGGAGTTTAGGGCTCTTAAATAAGATTCTGCTTAGAAAAGCTCTGCTGGCTTTGATTTTACAACTAAAATATGAGGGAAAAAATCCATTTATTTACACATGAGCTCCTTTCCTCTGTCCTACTTCAAATGGTTTGTCACCACCACCACTGCTGGGAAAGAAAGCTTCCCTATCTCTCTGTATGGAGGGGGGAAAAAAAAATTACAAACAAACAAAACCAAAACAAAACAAGACCACAGTGACTTGGGTGTGGGAGCTATTTGTGTACCACACACAAGGAAAGACAGCACAGAGAATATTTTGGCTTCCCTGAGCATGATACCTGGTTTCTTTTGTACTAGGCAAGGCAGAATTTTGTACTGCTCATACCACAATCCGTGATACAGAGCCCAGATACTCTCTTCCACTGTAGCTACTTCTTAGGAAGCTTCCTGACTTCCCAAGTTCAAGTTATTTAATTATTTTACTCACAAATATGTTTCTATTAGGAAATCTTAAGCTAAACAAACAAGGAAAAGTGCTGAAAAGTAAACTTTTCCACAAAATTGAAGCCTCTCCATACTACTCTTTAGCTTTAAACTGTTTCTTACCCCATTTTTGTGTTAGGGTTTCACAGTCCATTCTTAAATGCTGCTGAGGCTTCATATAGGGTAAATGAGGGCAATGAAGGCTTATCGGTGTGAAATGTGGCCTTGAATTACAGGGCTGTAATTTTGACAAAAAGCAATGAGCTATACTCCACTGTTTTCTGTGTTCTCATCTGCCTGTGACAGGACTGGAAAGCAAGTAAAGATACTTTCTTTGGAACATTAAAGTACTTAAAGTAAGTACATTGAGGTAGATAGCTGAATCCTGACCTTTTCTACCAAGTTCTCCACTCCTCTTTTTATTTCCTCTTCTTCAGAATATGCCACTGTAGAAATACCATAATGAGGAAAACTTTTCACACAATATTGTTCTGAAAAGTCACTTTTTTTCATATTACTGTATAGTTGCCATAACAACTTGATACATCTTATTTAATAACAATTTTCTGCATCCTTATTAGCATTTCAGTTGTCATGACAACAGCATGCATTCTATTTCAAACCTATTTCCCCAACACTGTTAGGTGTGTTTTGGTTGCTTTGAATGAAGTCAGACTCAGGCTCCACTAAAAAGATCAGAAAGAAATCTGATGCAGTGCATAGGAAAGAAAATATATTTTTTTCAGAAAATGTTCTAAAGCTGTTGTATAACACAACTATGCCTTTCCTGATGTATGTATGATTACTTTAACAAAAAGCCCAATGTAAATACTATACCTGAAAATCTAATTTACAGAATGGAACCATATAAATGACCAACATTCTGGCTAAAAATAAGCAATAGCTATTGATCTGAAGGGAAAAAAAAGAGAGAGAGAATAGAGTTGTTTAAAGTAGGTATGCTTTCAATGTGTAACCTATAGAAGAATATTGGATTCAAACTCTCCTGCCCCACAGCTAAATCAGATATTTATCTTGTATCAGAGTGTCATCAAAACACAATGCTATTTTGCACTCAAACTTAAACTATAATAACTTTGACCAGCAGTGGAAAAATTAGGAAAAAAAATATTTTAAAATATCCTGTGACAATCTGCTATTGATCTAAATTTTATGCTCCTGTGGAGACTTACACTTCTTCATTGTTATGAAATGCCTGTCATGAAATAGTGACCTGATATGCAAAAAAATCCAAACAAACAAACAAAAAAAAGTTACATCTTTGCTATTGAATATCAGAAAAATTTATAATTTACAAACTAACATAATGTAATTTACAGTATCACAAAGAGTAAATGTGCATTGCTTGTATGGAACACACTGATCACAAAGGTCACCATGAAAATAACTGTTCTTAGACATGTCTGCCTAAAGACTGAATCACAGAATCACAGAATGACAAAAGGTTGGAAGGGACCTCCAGAGATCAAGTCCAACCACCCTGCCAAAAGCAGGATCACTCAGGGTAGTCTGCACAGGAACACATTCAGGCAGGTTTTAGAAGTCCCCAGAGAAGGAGACTCCAGAACCTTTCTGGGCAGGCTGTTCCAGTGCTCCATCACCCTCACTGTAAAGTTTCTCTTTATAATGAGGTGAAATCTTCTGTGTTCAAGTATGTACCCTCTGCTCCTTGTCTTCTTGCTGGACACAACCAAAAAGGGATTGGTCCAATCCACTCAACACTTACCCCTCAGATATTTACAGACTTTGATCAGATCCCCTTTCAGTCTTCTCAAGACTAAACAGCCCAAGATTTCTGAGTCTCTCTTCACAGGGGAGATGCTCAGGTCCCCCAGTTATCCTTGTGGCTCTCTGCTGGACTCTCTTCAGCAGGTCCCTGTCTCTCTTGAACTAGGGAGCCCAAAATTGGACATCGCATTCCAGGTGTGGCCTCAGTGGGGCAGAGTAGAGAGAGAGAAGAACTTCCCTAGATGTGCTGGATACATTTTTCTTGATTCACCCCAGGATACCATTGGCTTTTTTGGCCACAAGGGCACACTGCTGTCCCATGGACCACAGCTCAAATATCTCTGTGGAGCTGCTTTTCAGAAGGACAGACCCCAACCTCTACTGGTGTCTGATGTTATTCCTCCCCAGATGCAGGACCCTGCACTTGTCCTTATTGAACTTCATGAACTTAGCCTTCATCCAGCACTCCAGTTCGTCCAGATGTCATTGGATGGCAGCACAGCCTGACACGCTGTCAGCCACCTCCTCAGTTTTGTATCTTCATTGAACTTGCTGAGGGTGCAGTCAATGCCCTCATCTAGACAGTTGATAAAGCTATTGAACAAAACTGGGCCCAGTACTGATCCCTGGGGAACACCACTGGCTACAAGCTCCCCCAGCCTGATTCTATTTTCAATTCACCTCAAAGAATAGATATTTATGCCACATTTCCTGAGCTAATCTATGGGGATGTTGTGGGAGACACTATCAAAAAGAAAATCATTGCTGAAGTCAAGGTATATGACATCCACAGCTCTTTCTTTGTCTACTGATTTGGTCATGCACATCCCAAATTCCTTCCTTCTCTCTCCCCCCACCCCACCATGGGTTTGAATGGGAGGAGAAGAAGGCACAAAATTGCTTCATCCCCTCCACTGTGGGTTTGCAGGAGAGGCAGAAAAAAGCACCTTTTGGCACATGTAGGAACTCATGTGCTAGCCTATGCAGAGATTCGGGCTGGTGGTTGAATGGGTCTTTTGCACAAATGGACACTGTCCAAAAGAGCATAAATAGAGGAAGGGAAAAGGTACAAGTATTTCCACCTGAAAAGATTCCTGCCTAGAAAAGCTCCCTGTTTACAGAGCCTGCCTAAAAAAGTTCTCATTTTGGACCATCCCAGCTTTGGATGGCTCCTACCTTTTGCACAGACCTTGGGATTTGCACTCTCCCTACCTTTGGACAGTCCCCCCAACTCCTGCATTATCCTCTGCAGTTTTGCAATCTTGACAAGTTCTGGGTCCATTTCAGAGAGAGCCTGCAGCACTTGGACCCGTCTCCTCTGGGACCTTACTAACAGCCAACTTACTGGCTGTTTTTCTAGCTGGGGAGATTAAAGCAGTTTGGCTCTCCCCTTCACTGTGGAGACAGCATGGCTTCCACAAATCTCTGTCTCATGGAAACCATATTTTTGAGATATTGGACATTGCCATTTGAATCCAATTGGATACTATTTACAGCCAGAATCAATCAAGCCACAGAAAATTCAGCAAGGAATCATTGCCAAGTACCTATCTCATCGTTGTGAGAAAAGCTGTTTCCCTTACTTCTCAGCTCGGCCAAATAGTAGTGGGGTAGAGCTGTGTTTGTAGATTAGCCTTTTCCATTTTCTGACTTCCTAAATCTCTGAGTTTGTCTATAGCACCTTTTGAAGATCTTCCCAATCGAACCAAGCCTGTAAATAAATTAAACTAATTCTGTACATAGTTTGGAGGCAGGATTTTCAGGGAAATAAGATAATTCTATTTTTATAAATCTTGACTTGGCCACATTAATCTCTGCCTTCACAACACCATGGTATCATAGAAAGCTATCTAGTTAGTCAAGCAAGATCTCCCCTTGGTAAATCTATGTTGGCTACTCCTGATAATCCTCTTTTCTTCCATGTCATTACAGACGGCCTCCAGAATGAGCTGTTCCATTACCTTTCCAAGGATGGAGGTGAGGCTGAATGGTCTCTAGTTGTCTGGGTCTTCTTTCTTGCCTTTTTTGAAGACTGGAGTGATATTTCTTCCAGTCATGAGACAGCTCTCTTGTTCTCCATGACTTTTCAAAAATGGTGGAGAGAAGCTCAGCAACAGTATCAGCCAGCTCTCTCAGCACTTGTGGATGCAACCCATCAGGACCCACAGATTTGTGTGTCTTCCATTGGTACAAGTGATCTCTAATTCAGTGTCATCTCCTCTCCAGTTCTGCTCCCTTGCTTCCAGAGACTGAGGTTTCTGAGGGATGGTCTTAGGAGTAAAGACTGAGGCAAAGAAGACATTCAGTAACTCTGCAATTCTACATCCTCTCTTACCATATCTCCCATATCATTCAGTAGTGGAGCCATCTTTTCTCTGCTCTTCATTTTGTTATTGATGTACTCGAAAAAGATCTTCTGGCTTTCCTTTACCTCCCTGGCAAGACTTAGTTACAAGGAGCGTTGGTCTTTCTTGTTGCATCTCTACATTCTCTGGCCATATTTATGTGATCCTCCCAATTGACCAGACCTTTTTTCTACATATTGCAAACCTCCTTTTTCTTTTTGAGCTTTTTCCAAGAAGTCCTTGCTTATCCATGTAGGTATTTTGCCTCCCTTATTGGATTTTTTTTAAAGGTAATAAATTTTCTTGAGCCTGGAGGAGGTAATGTTTGAATATTAACCAGCTCTCTTGGGCTCCGCTTCTGTCTAGACCCTGAGCCTATTGGAGACTTCTAAGGAGAGTTTTGAAGAGGACAAAGTTAACCTTCTTAAAGTGCAGGGTTGACAATTTACTTATCCTGCTTCTTTGTCTGTGGATACTAAACTCTAACATGTCATGGTCACTACAGCCAAGATTACTCCCAACCTACGACCAGTCCTTCTTTGCATGATGTCCAGCACCATGCTTCTCCTTCTTGATTCTTCAACTACCTACAGGAGAAAGTTGTTATAAGTGCATGCACTGCAGGAACCTTTTGGACCACCTGTGCTTGGCTGTGTTCTTTCCAAACAATACCAGAGCAATTGAAGTTACCCATGAGCACCAGGGCACTTGAGGCTACTTCCAGCTACCTGTAGAAGCCCTCATCAACATCTTCCTGGTTCAGTGGTATCATTCATGTTTGCATGCCCCTTCACTCTTACACATAAGCTTTCAACACTTTTGGCATCTCCTCCTGGCTTACAATTAATGCATTCTAGTTGCTTCCTCACATAGAGAGCAATTCCACCACTTTGCCCTGTCAGTCTGTCCTTCCTAAAAAGTCCAGAGTTGTCCATTACCACATTCCAGTCCTGCAACTTGTCCCACCATGTCTCTGTAACCACAGTGAGATCATAGTCCTGCAATTGCACCCAGATCTCCAGTTCATCTTGCTTGTTTCCCATGGTTCTTGCCTTGTTGTACATACACTTCAAAAACTTAGTAGAGGAGCATCTGTTACCATCGTGGGTATCACATGATCCACCAGTCCCTGGGATAACAGCAGAGCTGATACCACACCTCACAATTGTCCCATGTTTGTCTCCAGTGAGCCTGGATTTTCCCTCTTCCCTCTTCAAAATCAGTTTAAAGACCTATCAACCAGCCCTGATAGGTCTTGTCCCAAGATTCATTTTCCTCTTAGAGACAAGCATTTCCTATCTATAATCAGCAGGCTTGGGGTCTTGTAGTGTGGCCTGCAATCAAAGAACCTGAAATCCTGCCATTAACACCAGTCCCATAGCCAGTAATTAATCTGCTGCCTTCTCATGTGCATGCCCTTATCAGACGCAGTTAATGGTGGGTCAGAAGCAAAAGCTACTTGTGCTCCTGACCCTTCCACCATTCATCCCGTGGCTCTGAAGTCTTTCTTCATTGCTCTCAAATGTCTGGTTAAGATTTCATCATTGCCTGTTTGGAGGACAATCAATGGGTAGTAGTCAGCTGGGCAAACTAGAGTAGGAGGTCTTCTCACTAAGTCCTTAACCCTGACCCCAGGGAGGCAACATGCTTCCCTAAGGAGTGGATCAGGCCTGCATATAGGACCTTCAACACCCTTCAGAAGTGAGTCCCCAATGACAGACATGTATCTTCTTAACTGTGAATGTTTTGATAGTAGGCTTTCTACCTCCAGGCCTCTGAATGACATAACAAATTCTTAACAAATTCTTGGTTTTTTTTCCTTCTTCCCCATCACCGACACTAATAAAACTTCAGTTTCCTTCTGAAAGAAGCATTGCTGCCTGACCACTTGAAAGGCAGACTACAGAGACTTTCTTGCAGTACTCAGCTTTTTGCAGCTGTCCAAATTGTAAAATATTTACAAACCCTGAAAGCTTAAGATCATCCAAAAAAGTATTTCCAAACACCTCTTATTGCACATCAGAATATTCTTTATGCATCTGCATCCCTTACAAATGTTTTTGCAATCCAGGAAATGTTTGAGTTTACACTGAATATTTCAAGCGTCTTTTCCCACAATGTGAAGTTCCAAAGTGATGCATGATTTCTAGGGTGCAGTAGCTGTAATAGCAGGAATGGCAAGGCACATGTACTTAGGGAGATATAGGTCATGGATTTAAGAGGTATGAATCTTAAATTCTATTTTACTACTTCTGTGAATTGTACAAGGGTGCAGTTTGACTCCCTCATTTACATTGTCTTTGTTTCTTATAAGTTCTTGATACCCTACTCTTGATCTCATGCTTCTCTCTAAACATTCTACTTCAAAAATACATGGCTGAAGCAAAAACATGGAAAACGAGGTTGTCTAATTTTTTGAAATGTGAAAAAGGAATATATTTAGAAGAAAAAGGATAGAAATTCCCACAGACATTTACCAGCTAATCAGCAGATACATAAAGAGCATGGCAACAGAGTGACAGAAAACAGTGCACTTTGTAAGAATGCACAATATGCAATCGAGAGAGAATTTAAAGAGAAACTAAATTAACATATATTTGTTTAGAGTGAGATTGGAGGGATGTGAAAGTGAGTTAATACAAACACACATATTTCTAGAGAATAGAAATCTCTTTGTTATTTAAATCTTGCTGCTTGCAATTATAAAGTTCCTACATCTAAGATCTGTGCTGATTTTCAATTTACTCTTGACTCTCAAAATGCACTTAACCATTAAATGTAATGCTCTTAACTGTTATATACTCCAAATCAGCCTTTCCCTCTCACAACAGTATTTCTGGTTGCATTTTCAAGCAAACATAAATGTTTGCATTTTTCCTGAACTTTATATTTTGTTAAAAGGTAATTGATAAGAACCCATATCAGTACAAATACATTCCCTTCCTCTTCCAATGTGCTTGTATGGCTTTATTTTTCAATCCAGTTTCTACGCTATTAATTTTTTAATAAAATTATAGCAATATGTCCCAAACTCTGTTTTCTTTCAAATAATCAGTACCAACGTGTCATGGTTTTAGGGAGCAGACAGTAATTCTTTTACCCCTCTCCAGAGAAATAAAACACTTCACATGGGGTTGGAAAGAATTGGAAATTTAAGTAGAATCACTATGCACAACCATGCAAAATATATAAAACTCATATTCAGCCTTGGCCCAGTTTTCCATCATGGGCTTTATTAAGATCTCACTAGGACAACATTGTCCAAAAGCTTTCCAAAGCCTCCACCGCAGCCAGGCCTCAAAGCCCCAGTCCCCAGACCCCAGACCTCCCTACACAGGCCCAAATGGCACAGTAAAATCAGCCAGGTTGCTCAAGGCCAAAAAACCTTATCGTCCCCATAAATACCAGAGAGCTACCAGCTCTGCACACTGGCAGAAGGGAGAGGGAGAAAAGAGGAAGAAGCTGACTGTGAAGCCAGTGTATACAAGGAAGGGACATGCAGGAATGATGGGATGAAATAACAAAAGGCAATATTTTCTGTTGTCTACCTCCTCAGTTATCTAGTCCAGTCTTAAAACCACAACACAATGTCTGCTCATTTCAAACAACAAATACTTCCTTTTTAGTTTACAAAGGTACAGGTCTTCATTTCTCACTTCTACAAATGAATTAATGACATACAGAAAAAAAAAAATAGTTATCTTACTGACTTTTTCTGGTGGAGTATATAGCAAACAATTCTTTGAAGAGCTGCCTACAGGTTCACTGGGCTGTTCTAAGTTTTGTCAGACTCAAGCTCCAGCACAACTGTTCATCAGGTGGAGCATGCCAGAATGCACCAGTGATACAGCAATAACTCCTCTTTCCAACTATCATCAACACCCATAGCTCACTGGACTATACCTCAATGACCAAAAAAAAAAAAAAAAAAATTGTAAGTTGCCTGCTTAGCCAATCTTTACAATAGCTTTTTTCTGGTCTTGCAAAATATGATAAACATTGGAGATGCCAGAGAATCTCCCTTGAGGCAGTTTCTCAGTAATGCAGTTCTAAAAAAAATTCAACCAAACTGCTGGGGAAATAAAAACACACAGTTCTGTTCCCACCAGAACAAAACAAAACCAGTAAGTTCAAAGGTTCCTAGGTTCAGATGATGCCAAAACATGACTTTGACAAAAGGAAACAGGCATTAGCATGTGTTGTGGTAAGAGAAAATAAGAGGTCTGGTATATGCCTGAGAAACTCATCTGAAGAAAGAAGGTGCATGTGGGACAGAGTTTATGCCATTTTAACCCCTATAATGATTCTTGAGAACAGAAAACACAAACGTCAAAAATGGTATTGAAGAGAATTCCTGAGTCCTTTTCCAGCATCTGCTCCTCTGTGTGTGTTATGCAGCAAAACCCTGTCATTTCCAGGCGATGTCCACAGCAGTATCTCTGTCAATCATAATGTGCCATAAAATACAGCTCACATCTTTTCTGAGAGAGCTAGAATGATAACTTAGTTTCTTAGAGTGACACAACCCTTTCTGGGGCAATTTGTTCACATTATTTGCAATAATGCAGAACACTGTTTCATTCCAACACAGTGGAAAACAATGGCTATTGTTCGCAGTAAGCAGAGCTAACATTATTATTAGGCAGAATCACATTCTGTGTCATGGCAACTGGGAATTTAATATCATAGTGCTGCCTTTTTCCAGTGAACTGATTTGTTGCTTTGATAGCAGTGTTAATTATGCCATTGACAAAACTGCAATTAAATTAACACGATCACAATTCACCATTGACCAACATCAAACAACTTACTTCAGACAACTGCCAATTACTTAGCTTTCCAAAAACACCCTCCAGAGATGTGATTTGCAAGTTCAGCTGTTAACCTAATTGAAGAGCAAACAGTACAATGATTACTTACCCAAATGTTACATGGTCTTAAGTACTTTAAGTCTGCTGCCTTTAGGACATGTTGGGGTCTTCATGTTTACCTTTAAGCAGATATAAGTGAAGAAGTTAAAGTAAGCACAATGGGTCCCACCTCCTTTAGAAAAGTAAAATCTATTCTCACTTCTGTATCCAGCCCCTGGTGCATTTTACTGTAAAACACGGCAAGAGTTATGGGGAGAAGAATATAATCTCGATGATCAAAGGCTGAGCAGCAACTCACAGGGAGTATTCTCTTCAGCCTGTATTTTTAACCTAAGTCCATTGAAAGGATACTGAAATTTTCTAACCTTTACATCCTTCCATGACAGAACATTTTCAAAAGCTAAAAAATTTCTCAAGAACACCAAGTTTTACTGCTTTCTGCTCTGGGTTTTGTGATTTCTGTAATTTTGTTCATTTACAAGACCTTTAGGGAGAGTCCAGAGTCATCTTTTCTGCAATACACCTAAAAATTTAATCAGTAGTTATATGTATGTTTCCTGATTAAAAGACTTTCCCCATAGTTAACAGAGCCCTTTACATTTTAAACTGTTTAAACCATCGTTACTTTTTTTCTCCCTTTAAACCCAGAGCAAGTAAGCTTAGAGGATAAAAACATCTGTCTCCTACAGTGTACCAGCAGGATCATGGGACTGGCAAAATGTCCTGCCAGAGTGCCTCAACACCCTGGGCCAGGTAGCCAGACTTATAACAGCCTTCCCATAGCCAGACACAAACATCTTGCATTTGCCTGAATATGCCAGGCAACACTACACAGCATAAATGGGCTTCAAAAAGGAGTTGGACTTAATCCATGAAGATTTAGACTTGATTTGTGATGTCTATTTTGAAATGACACCATTTTGTTCCCCTGAAACATGGTAACAAGGATGTAAGCTGGATCACAATTAGTGAAATGAAAGAACTATTCCACTGTCCAGCCTTTCATCTGTGTAATTTTCAAATATTTGCAGCACTCATCCAATTTATCTCCTGTTCAGTAACATCACAGTACATTGTAATTACCATTAGAGAACTACATCTGCTGTAGTAGATACCCACCTCATATAAATATTAGTCTGAAATTAACACACAGGTTAAGACTGATTCCAACACAGAAGGAGACTTTTTACTTATTTCGGAGAAGCTAGTCAAGGCCCTGATTTCACCTTCCTTCGAAAGTTTTTGGAAAACAGAAAACAGCCCCTGCATGCATGCACACACAACAACAAACAGAAAACACAGCAAACCCCCCCCTACAATCAGAAGGTAGGGTGACAGAATGCCATGAAAATTTACTAAATACATTACTTCTCTCTAATATTGAGAGGATAATAGTCTCAAAAAATGGTCTGGTGCTTTAACAATCTGTCACATTTCTTCAAGAACACAAAATTAGTTTGATAATTTATTTCATGGCAACAAAAGTATCTTTTTTTTAATATAGATTATGTTAAATAAAAATTTAAATCAATTAACAAACATACTATACACACTTGTCGTAACTTTCCTGCAATGTGAAGCAGCATTGAAGACTAAATCCTAAACGTCAATGGAGAAAAGTTACACCTAGCCCATTAACAGAGCCACAAGATTTTTACCTTCACACTGATTATCCCTATATGCAAACATTCACGTGTTAAAGTTTGCATTACTGACCACACTTATCCTTAAAATAGTTTTGCACCTTTGTCTCTGCCCTTCTGCCCCAGCGTACCTGTCCTACTTTTCTGTTCCAGTTTAAAAATCTACCTGACTTAGCGATTATACAACATAACCCGAACAACAGTGTACAGCTTTAGACAACAACCCTACCACTACAACAAAACAGAAAGCAACAACATTTATAAATGCTTTTTCTCTCACAGCTGTCTTGCTGCTCTGCATCACCCACTAATCCTGTCTCTCTCACAAGCTGGTTTTCCTTCTAGATCACACAATTATTGAATGTCGGCAATTTTCTTCCCTCTTTTACCCCCCAATCTTCTTTTGCTGTGGTCTGGAGGAAGAGGAGAGGGAAGAGGGAGCCAGGCAAGAAGGAAAAGCCCTTTTCAAGGTTCATGGGGAAGCAGCTGAAAAGGCACTGCCAGTCCTCTTTTTTTTTCCCCCCTATAGGATATATGCAGCACCCCCTTTTCCTTGAGAGTCTTTGAAGCAAGGCAAATCACAGTTTCTTTTCATGCAGATCAAGTGTCAGAAACTTAACCTAATTTCCTATTAAATACCAGTTCTCCTGTTTTGAATAATACATTTGTAGGTGTAAAGCAAATAATATGACATTGCTAGAGTGACAAAGGCAACAAAACAAATAATTGATTTCTGAGATCTAGTTATTTCTGTTTACAAGATTTCTGTTTACAAGAGCAGCTGACCTACTGCATCTCATTCACTCTAGAACAAGGTGTGGTGGAAGGTCCAAATTATGTCTAGACATTATGTCTAAAAAACATGCCTGAATAACCAACTTTCCCCACCCTCACCCCTTTTTTTCCTTCTTCCTCAGGTGGAAGAAGAGGGAAAATGGACAAAAGCACTGGTGCCTCTCTGTCTGCTACATAGATACCATATTTGTCCTTGTTTTGTACCTTTCATTGTTTGTGGTAAACACAGATCACAGTGTGAGGCACATGGATCTCCCCTTTTTTGGTAAAATAACATAGGATTGGTTCTAGGGATGTTTTCATCTGTTGCTATTGGTCAAAAAACATTTGCCAAAATGCTTAAAACCTAGGCAAATTGTTTCCTGCCTTTTACCTTTATTTGTTGTCTGCCTGTTCGCACTGATTGCTTTGCAACCTGCGTAACTGGGGGCTCACTTTACCATGAACAGCAGACCTGTCCTATCCATCTCTGGCACCAAGCTAAGGGTATGAAGCTTGCTTGCTTCATTCTGAAAGCCTAGCAACAAGGTACGACGGTTCCCTTGTGACAGGGAACCGTCAGTCCGCCGCTCCAGCTCGAGGGCCAACCCCATGCCATGCACCTGATCAGACTGTTCCAGCCTGTAAACCTGGGTTCTGCCTCAATCCAAAAGGTTGAATGCTCCTGATGATTTCCTGCGAGCCACAGAGATTCCATCCCATGTCCGTGGATCTTCTCAGACAATGCGCTCAATTTTAAGCTACGCGAGCAGCAAGCCACACATCACCACCAGTGGCAAGCCACCGCGTGGCAGAGACTATTATTTTTCCTGTTTATGCCACTATGTATAGCCCTTTTGGATCACAAATATGAAGACTTTAACCAGTGAGGAAATCCTACTCTCTTTTCTGAAGTTTGTAAAAGTTTAGGTTTAACCTTTAAGCAGCAGATTATGCTGCAAGACTCTCTCTCCAATTGTTTAAATTTCCTAAAACCTTTCTCAAATCATCTAAATCAATCTGGTTGTATATATACATTCTGCAAATTTAGTTCAATCAATCACATAACAGAATCTCTGTGTGTTAATTGTAAATAAGTTATGGGGAATTTTCTTTGTATATGTTTAATAAAATATTTAATTGCTTTTATATCAGCCTCATCATAATTCACTTTTAACCCAGATTCAAATAATTCCTTAACACAAGGACAAAGCACAGGTGTTCCATAATGGTTTTTATCTATTCACTGTGGTCAGTCTGAGACCATGGCAACTGTGTGTCTCAGGTAAGCAATTTAAACTCTCCAATATGAACTCTGGTGAGGTTGTGGACAGTTTGTAAAATATTCATTTCTTACAGTATTATATGATAAAGATGGGATAAAAATATTACTATACTGTGGAGAGCTTAACTACCAATTCACAAGAATTATCAAGCTTCGTTGAGGAAAGGACAAAAGACACTACCATTTGAGTATGATGGATACTACTCAGTCATGGCTAGTAAGTGATGCAGTAACATCATGTTGGTATTGTCAGCATTTAAGTGGAAAAAAAAATCCACTTCAAATAAAGTTGGTTATTTTTGCATCCCAGACAATTTAATTTAGAACATTGAAGTTTTAATTACAAGGGTCCGAGCCCATGACCCATAGGAATCTGTTTAGTATCTTTAGCATTCATGACATTGAAAGTACTAACTATACTTTGAGCTACTATACAGAATATGAAAATTATCTCAGAATCAAAAGGAGTTATTCACTTGAACAAGGGACATCCAAATACCTAATGCTTCAGAGTGTAACGTGGTGTGAAGTCCCACTTGGGCTACTGAAACAAATTAAGACAACAGCCAGCTTGAGTTTTATGTACTTGCAAATGTGAATTGGGAGATTTATCTGATAAATGTTGCCACTGAAATAAAGACTGTGTTGATTAAAAACTCACTGGTACTCTTTCCATTGATATTAAGACATTGACTAAGACTACAGCCTCACAATATTATGTACAACTCATTAGGATTAGAATCTGATCCAATACATATCAGTACAGTTGGGGAAAAGACATCTCAAGAGATGCCACATTCTTTTTCTGTAGTTGAAGCACATATTCCTGCTGTAAATTGGTATTTTTGTGCTTTTTTCTGGATTAACCAATGTGTCACTTCTTCTTTCATCTGACATAGTGTCATGAAAACCAAATAAAGACATGTCCAAGCCTTAAAATACCTCTCCTGAGGTAGACAATCTTTTATCCTGCTTGCCTTCTTCACCTCTTGGAAGGTATTTGTTCATTGCATCTCTTCTTGGGATATATGAGACTATTCAGCTTCTTGTTAGCAAAATATTTTCATGGTTAACCATACAATCTTCCTTATCTCTGGCAGGTCACACTAGGGTAACATAATATTCCTTTGCTCTGTTGTACAGGTCTTTCCATAACAGAACAAAGAAATCATGCAAACTAACAGTAGTTAACAAATGACATATTGTAATACCCTTAGTAACACCACAAAGACAAAGCGGTTTCTGAAAGTATTCACTAACAGCACGGCCTCTTGACCAGCTCATTAGAAAATGAGTGTTCAAAACCACTTTCTCCAGCTACCTACTATCTTCCACTTCACCAACAAACAATATGACAAACAAAAGGCAGAAAAATTAGCTGAAAACACAGGTCAGTTGTAACAAAAACTTCTGTAATCTCGTCCACTCTGTATGTGCTACATTACAAAATGGCTAGAAGTGCACACACAGAGTAATCTACAAGCTCATTGATGTGTTTTTTGTAAAATGCTGATTTAGGATTTTATCCATCCTTTTAATTGCAGCAGAGAATAATTGTGTAAGAAAACAAATAATTTGGAAGATAGAGAGAAGGCTATATTTTTCTGTTTCCGTCTTGAGCTCTAGCATGTTCAGCCAGATCTGCATGCTCCCCAAGGAGCTTGTCGTTTACCTAACAAAAGGTAAGATTCTCATTGTCGCAAATATCAATTTTAATTATTATTGATAATCACGGAGGGGTTCCGGAATAGTTCCCCCTGGGTTCTTTGGATGCGCGGTTGGCAGGAATAAATGCACAAAATCGCTTGAAACACAGAATTAACAGTTTAAACAGTCAGAACTTAGAGAACAGAGAGCCTAAATACAATGCAATTCCAACCGCGCCTATAAAAGCCCACGAAACACACAGTGGCTACAATGTTTCTTCCCAAGAGAGGGGAAAGGAGAAGGATTTATCCCAAATAGAGAGGAAAGGAGGAGGGGTTTTGCCTTGCCGCTTTGCTGTAAGCTGCGATGCCTGCCGCTGCCCTTGCTGAGCACGTGGCTGGTGCTGGATGGGTGCTGACACTTGAGTTCCTCGCAGCACGAGAGGGAGGAGAAGACGAGACCCTAACGGTCGTCACACCCCCTTAAATACCCTATCAGGGGAGCATGGAACTGACCAATAGGCACTTAGCATCCACTGAATGGCCAATTGGTTCAAAATAGTCCCGCGCCCAGGGGTGGGCTTCGACACTTTAAGGCACAGCACAGATCACCTGACTCGGGCGCGTGACTTGTACGTGCAGCCTGAGATCTCCTGGTTCCAGGGCCACGTGGTGTGCCCCCCCCACCCAATTCTGGACCTTGCTACGGAAGGGGGAGGGGGACCCCAGGAACTAAACCAACTCTGGGCAGTAATCACACCCATACCAGGACACTCATCACACCAATGGAGCTGACTGGGGCTGTGGTCTGTAAGAAGGCTCACTGAAAATTACTGTTTGTATATGAAGACAGTGCTCAGCAAGAATCAAGACAATCTCAGCATTCAGCATTAAAGCTTTGCCTTTTTGCAACAGCTTCCCCAGGCAACTCAACTCACTGGTGTATGAGTGCATTCTCAGGCTGGAAGTTTGCTTCTAGAGCACCGGGGGCTGCAGTTTTTGTGGGTTGTTTTCTGGTTGTTTTTAAATCTCTTCAAATAGGTTTAGCTGAACTACATACCAGACAGTATAAATTATTCAAGGATGCATTCTGTTCAAAGGTGAAATAGATTCCAGACAGTACAAAGGGCAAAGGATGCCTGGGAGGCTCATTTGGCAACAACAGCTATGCATGACATGGTTCAGCAAAATAAATCTCTTCAATTGAGATTTTATCCACTAGAGGTTTATTTAAGATACACCAAACAATTATAAAATCTACAGTCAGTAATGTGTCCAGGCACACAGACTCTGTTATTTCCAAGCCATTAGAATCAGTGGTCTGGATGTTTCCTCCCAATTTCTGTCATAAATGTGAAGCAAAGTCACTGCAGGCAAGGAGAATTATACCACTTCTGTAGCACTGAAATCGAGATCAGGATTCAACTCATCATTTCTCATTAGCAAAGAGGAGGAGGAGGACCCATGCTTTTTCAAAATAATAAACAGTGACGAGCACAGTGCCCCATAATACATCTATTTTTATTTTAAATGGTTTATTCATGGCTGAAGAGCTTGAAGAAAATTAAGCTCTTCCCATTCATGCTTTCCAAACTGGAATGAATAGTCTGTCATTTCCTTATGTAGCTCTTTCAATTCTGTCCTTATGGAACAGTCATTTTCTGATTGGTTTCTTCCAGGGTGAGCTACTGATTGTGTGCTGCAGTTAAAGCCTCTTCATCTTGAAAATAAAAGTTATTACTAATGCATTGCAGGATGATGGAGCTACTGTTGAGTGTCCAGGAGCTTTAGCAGTTCATCAGACTGAAACTAGGAACACACAGCAGGTGGGACATCTGCCTGGAAAGCTACAATAGCATCAGTCAAAGACACACACACAAATTATAATAATGACTCATTATAAACTCTTTGGCCCTCTAGAAGAACACACATATCACAGCTTGCCATCTTGTTATCATCAGGAATGTGAAATGCTGCATTAAAATGGGTGAAATGTGTGTTCATATAAACATCCATATTTATAGGAAAGGAAGAAAGTAACAATTAAACTGTATCAAAGCAGAGGAAAAACAGAACACTGATTAAAGGGAAAAGCCTCTTGGAACTGTGCACAAAACTATTTCCAGAAAGTCAAACCAAAAGCAGGTCTTTTATAAAAGAAATTATGTGAACATGAGGGGAATTTTTTTGTTGTTGTTTGTTTTAAAGGAAGGAGAGTTACACAGTATTCAGTGGCCACAGGAAAACTATGGAGCCTTTCGTGTTATATACTTTTTCCTCTTAATGAGTCTAGGATTTTGGCTCTTTTAAGTCCTTGTCTCTGTTGTCCATGATCCTTCCTACATGTTATATGAATGTCTAAATTTAAATCCATGTAATCTGCTTCTGCTCAGGACCTTTTCTCTTTGTCACATTTGGAAGTGTATTCTAGTTTGTGAAAAAGCTAAGCTACAGTTACAACTTTGTATTACAGAATGGATTAATGGCAGCCAGAGATTTTAATAAACAAGTAAATGATACAAGGTTCAATATTTAATACAAATTGAAATGAAGCTTTGTTGACTGGGAGTCAGATGGGCAGATAAAGAAAATTCTGTCCTATGCCTCCTTAGAAATCTTTATTCCTAACTTGAACTCAGGCTAGGAATATAGGATAACTATGAAGTTAAGATCATCCTGAAAAGTATTTGGCAAGTGTATACCCCATCCTCAGCCACATTCTTCCACTCTTAACATGGAAAGAGTCAAATTCTGACAGAACACTTTCTGGAAGTTTATGCATACTTTACTGGGGACTACCACTTTGCAAGGAACTGATTTGTCATACATAACAGAAATTATTACCCTAAGATGATCTTTTTTGAGGCAGCTTAGACAAAATACCAAGCTTTGGAAGTGAAGTGCTAGACTTCAAGGAACCATTTACAAAACAAAGTTTTAGCAGCAGTGTATCCTTTCCAGCTGTGCCACTCACCAGGAAGCTAATGTCAAAGGGTCTCCATCTCTGTGGCTGACATGCTATTAGCAACAAAAACATTTACAGGAGCAGAGTGACATACATTCCTTGATTGCTCTAGCCTGTTGCAGCATAATTAACAGGTAGAGCAAAGAATCCACTTTCCAAAATAATCTTTGCATATAATCTTGTGATAACTGTCTTGGAAAAGAAGAACATTTGGTTGCAAATTCTCACACATGAATGGTGGAATGAACTGGGATCTCCCACACTCTCAGCAACTTCTCTATGCAGTACAGTGAGTGTAAGAATGTTGAAATTTCTGCTGTGCTGGTGTCTGTGAATGAACATGTGTCCCAGGACAGAGGTAGTTACAGGATGTTAAAAGTGTGAAATAGCATAGATGGGTGGTTTGTTGCTTTGGAAGGTGTTTTTACATAAACACCACTTAGTGAAGAACCGAGATAGGCAAAAACAATACCCCAGCTTTGGGCTTGTCTTTGGTTAGCATCATGGAAACACATTTCGGCAGCCTAGTGAAGGCCATTTACCAGTAAGAAGTATAAACCACCACATATATGTCTCACAGATACTTTGTGCTGAATCAGAAGTGCCTTTCCCCCACTGATATGTCTGCTTGCTATTAAGAACACAGTCAACATGGCAAAAATCACAGTACACATAATATTAAACCTCCTGTCACCTCAAGGGCAACTTCTAGCAAACACTCCCTTTTATATTAATCAATCTTTTCCTTCAAACAATGTTGTGATCCATTTGTCTACTGGATTTTCCCATATAAATTCCTCTGTGCACCAAATAAGAACTGACACCAAGCAGACATCAAAAGTGATTTATTTCTAAACCTCTTTAACTAGAAGTAGATCAAAGGAGATATATGGACTGCCTATGTAGTAAAGCTTGTGCTTTTAAGGAAAACATCCCATGGAAGTGAATTTTGCAAAATATAAAACAGGACAAAACAGGACAAAAACAATGGAGAAGGGAAAAGGATTTTTTTTTAAATGGTGCTCTGTTGCTTTCTCAGATCAGGTAGCGCAGCAACTCAGCTTCACCTGAGGCTGCCCTACATACATGCACTACACAGCACACAGTCTGCTCCACCTTCAGGAGCAGTGTGGCCCAGTGGATCTGCACAATAAAGCCCTCATACCACATGCCCTGCTTAGGCTCTAGTGAGGTTCCTGGAACACAAATGCCTGTTGGCATCCATGGGATCCGTTCTGGTACACAGCTTGCAGATGAGCTTTCTTATTCCAGCCTGGTGCAGGTACACACAAAGACACCACAAGCAGGGCTGGTAGAAGACTCACTTCTGTAGATGTTTGCTGACATAATAGCTACAGATTATCCAAAGATTCAAGCCCTAAGAATTCAACAGGAACTGTGGACATCAAAGAGCATTGAAACCAGGCATTTGAGAGAGGAGACATATAAAATTCATTTCAAGTACTACCCCGTCACACTGATGTCCCCTCCATCTCCATAACTGAGAGGTAGTTTAAACACTTGCCTACTTGTTCAGTTCTTAATATCTTTCTCTGGAGGTCAAAATGAAGCCCAAGCATCTCTACCTCCTTAGAAGAAAGCAATATTTTTATTTATGGCAACATTTTCTGATTTACTCTACAATCTTTCTTTCCTCTCCCAAAATACATCTGACAGTTCAACCCAACAGGCCATGAATTTCATACATATATAAGATCTACTTCAGACAACAAGAATTCCTTTTCACCTTTATCTCACTGCGTTTAGCAGGAGATAGAGGAGCTTTTTACTGGCAGCTTGACTGATGACTTCCATGTGTGATCCTGAGGTTACAAAAATGAGCAGCAAGTGATGATAGGCTATTTCCTCAGTCCCATTTCTTTAGTTACCCTCCTTGCCACTATCAGGTAGCCTATCACTCAGTACAGGGAACAATTACAGTTGTTGTAATTGTTGGAGTACTGTTGTACAGTTGGAGTAATACTGTTTCTATGTTATATAAGCTTAACAGAAACTTAAAGAATATGCTTTGCTTTTATGTATTTGTTGTTATGACATGAAGTTAAATTCTTCTTCTACTAGTCTTATTGGTCATCTAGTCTGGCTCAAAAGTGGCGTTGGTTTTTTTAAGTAGACCTTCCACGTATCTCTGTTCATTGTGCTTTGCTCTACAGCATTCAGAAAACAAACAGGAAGTCTTTTGAAAAGATCAAAACTGAAAGATGCTTTCCAGGATCACATCTGCTGTCATCCAATGACTAAGGGGCATTCATTCCATGTATCAGACTAGGACTAATCCAAAGTAAAACCTGCTGAAATATAGTTCATATGTTGAGTCCTCACCATCAGGTGGTCTCCTGTTCAGTTCTGCTTTTATTGTGACACATTATTTTCTAACATAGGCATAAGTTTAACACACTCTTCTTTCCTGGGCATATACATACTGCAAATTTCAACCAACATTGTGAACAGTTTTGAAACATTAAAGCCTGCATGTTTGAATTAATTTTCCTGTTTGCCTGAGAAAACTTACCTTTTCTAAATTGACTCAGTGGAGTTACCAGAACTAATCAACATAAATAGATATCAGTACAAAAACAGTGTCCACTAAAATTGAAGCAGTCACAGAAGCCTAACAGTGATTCAAAATGGCCAGATCATTTTGGAGTCGCTAGCAGCTTTTATCTGGTATTCCAGAAACAGTCTAGCCATTTAACAGCCTTAGTGGTTTAGTTAGTCTAAAAAGGGGTGGAAAGGGGCAAATGAACTATAATAAAACAAAAATTAGTTGATCATGAATCATGACAGCAAACACATCATTAATGATTCAAGGAAGCAGTTAAGCAGGTCTTAGTGTTCCATGTGAAAAGTATGGCAGAGTAAAGACCATATCCACTGCATTTTATTCCTACTCACATTTTTCCTGTTCAATGAGTAAAATGAGAAACTGGCTGTAAATCTACTGTCCCAACAGAGATTTTTATGTTTCAAGCAGTTATATTCATAAGTAGCTGAAATTGCAGAAGAGAGAACATTGTTATTGCCTCAAGTGGAAACCAAGAGATGAAAAAATATTTTTTTTTTCTCTGCGGTCTTCCAGGAAATACAAAGAAAGATTACAAGGTCTGTTTTTGTATTTGCTTAATCCATGATGGAACATGAAATGAGTCTTCAAGTTATCATTGGAATATAAGAGAATCTGAAGCCTACCATAAAAGACTTTGTGTTATAAGAATATTGTTACCTACGAGAAAAATTGGAACTGTCTTTTTTTAATTATTATTTTATTTTTATTAACGGTGCTGATTTAAAAGCTGCCAACTAGGAAAAACAACCTTAGAATATGTGGCATTTGATAAACTTCTGAAAGAACATAAAATTCAGCATAACTAAGATTGAATATTCTGCTAAAATGACTAAGAATCCAAAAAGAGATATCTTGATCATCCACTTAAATCAGAGGTTGATACATGTCTTCTGTGTCTCTGCTAGTGGCTATCAGAGCTGCTTTTAAGATGTGAAGTCAGTCAAGATTAAAGCCATTGTTAATGCTTTACAGTAGTATCTGTATCAGCAGCCAGTACGGTGCAACAGGACTGTGTCTGTAGAGCAAAGCACTTGGTCCTGGAGGCACTTTCCACTAGGTACACCTCAGGGAGAGAAGCAAAGCAGTATTTCACAACTGCAGTAGTCTGTGCCCACAGGGCCTTTAGCAGTTGGAGCTTATTTAGATATGCTCCTGGCAGTTTAGTTTTATCACCAGATTCTATAGCCCAAGACTTTTTCACAATGTAAACCTAAATCGGTAAGTGGGAAAACCCAAGAAGTTGATTTTAAAAGCACACTCTTCATCCAAACTAAACTGTTAATGTAGGTGTATCCAGAGTTAGGATTTGTGTACTGTGAAACCAGACTATGGGCTCTTTGGCACACTCAGTCTGTTATCCAGGCGATTGCAAAACCTTTGGTAAACTGTACACTTTCCAGATCAGATTGCATTATTGACCCTCACTGTGTATGTTGGGGTGTATGCAATGTTTCAGATGAAGGCCCAGCACCAGTTACATTGCCACTGTTGCTGCCCTTGACAAAAATGCCTTGCCCAATACTTTGATTGCATCTGACACCTTCATGGTTATATACTTCTCTCACTCTGCAGATGACTGGTTTAAGAGACAAACAGCAATGGCACAATTCTGTTAAGGATAAAGTGGAATCTTTCACTCTTGAACTCAAGCCAACAGATTTTCAACACTCTCATTTTCTCAGAAACATTATTCTTGTCTTTGACCTTAATGAGTTTTTCTTGCTATTCAGGTTTTAAAAGCCTCCAATGAATCTAAGGGCAAAACACTTTCGTTTTCAATAAGAAATCAGGCCAAACACAGTATGAGGCAAACTAAATTGAAAAGTACTCCCTGGGAACAAAGTACAGACTAATAACAGATACTCTAAATCACCTAATGGTGGGTCTCACCAGCAAATGTCACTGCTAAATCAGGTATCTTTTATTACCATAGGCAAGGGACTGCATGGGAAATTTAAATCTCACAAAGGGAATCATTGATTTCAAAGGAGAAGATAAACACCTACTAATAATGAACCCAGCAACAATGTAACTTTACAGATATCTAGCACTATAAACTGTGTGTCTTACGTCCTTTGGGCAAACAGAGAGCCATAGGTCTCTCTAGTTTATTACTCACATCAGTGCATTTGACTTAAAAGGCTCTTCTATCACCCGCAAGAAAGAAATGTATGTGCAGAATTCAGCACTTTGCACATGAAGCACAGTCAGCAGCATATTCCTTCATTTCACAAATGCTAGAATTTTAACATTTCCAACCCATACATAAGTGGTAGAGTGAATAAGCAGAGATAAAGCAATAATTTCCAATATCTTCTAGCAAGAACACAACAGAGTTGGGGTTTTTCTCTCTTCCTCTTCCCATACTACTAGTAGGAAAAGCTACCAAAAGGATAATTTTATCAGCAGAAAGAAAGACCTATCTGTTCCCACAACCCTAGCAGGCACTTTCACTCCATAGCCCTTTCAGAACCAACCTTTGACCACCTCCACAGCCAAGGAGAGAGCACAGATGGAAATCCCAATGCCTAAGATAGCATGTGGAGAAGGATCTGCTTTCACACCCCAGCAGTTCACTACTCCTTTGCCTACATTATACCTTTCACTCATCAGTCAGAAAAGATTAAAATGTCAAAAGTATAACTACCTTAACCTTTATAAACAAATACTTATGTTTCCCTGACAGCTCCTTTAATAAACTGAAGTAGAACTTTAAAAAATAAAATCTGTCAAGACAGTCCTGACAAAAAGCTAATCAGAGTTTGTATTTCATGGGCAATTTGAGATCTGCCCTAGATAATATTTCATATTAAGGCTTTTTGCTGAACTCTAGCCTGACTTCTAACCCCTGTTCTTTATAAATTTTACATATCATTTTAGTTTAGAATTATTTAGTGTTGTTGTCAGGGGTGTCATACTACTACATTCCTGTCTTTGCTTGCAAAATAGAAAAACTGACAGATGCCTCTCATATAACAGAATGCAGTAAAATATAACAGTAAGCAAGTATATTGAAATAGGAACTAAATGATTTGTATCAACTTATTCCTAAACTGCACGGGAGGACATTTGTTCTCATCACTAGATGTGAGAGTCTGAAAGGCTCTCCCTTGTTTAAATCAATGAAGATAAGGATTGCCTTGTTTCCTTCCCCCAAACTCAGACAATGTTCCTGGAAGAATGCTTGAGAGATGCAAATTACCAGAGATACAGCACTTCTGGTGATGGTCTGGGATGTAAATACTGTGGGGTTTTTATGACTTTCCCGGATTTCTGCCTGGCTAGAATGTCCAGGATATGCATGGCCTGGTATCAGCTACTCCGAAGAGAAAAGGCTTATGTGTATTCAGGGTATGAACAGGTAAGCAGCACAGGGAAGGGGCAGAGGCCCTCCATGATGCTGCGGCAGGACCCCTCTAAGGCATGAGAATTCACAGGAGGAACTGGGATGCTGCACCTGGACACCAATAAGACTGGGACTGGGAAAACTGTATAAAAAAGACCTGAGAAATGCCTGCCAGAAGAAAAAGAACTCAAGGAACAACAACCCCCTGCAGAACAACTCTAGAAGGATTCCTGACAAACGCTTCAGAACATCCCTAGACAACGCACCCCTCTCTCTCACTCTCACCCCCATCTCCATCTGATGGTAATATAATCCCTTCTCTTCTCCCTGCCCTGCTCCTTTCCTATCCTAATTTTTCCACTGTTTCCTCTCTCTCTGCCTCCCTCTATTTTGTCCAACTCTATCCCTTAATAAATAGTTTTGCAGTGATATCTGGTCTCGCTTTGCATTGGGTTTAAGCCAGCTACCCCTGAGCCCAAAAGACCAATAAATACTCAATCAGATTTGGAAGTAAAAAAGGTATAAAACTTTAACAATAAATAGGAGGAAAAAGGGTTTTTTACAGAAGGTGGGAGAGAAGGGGAACTAGAATGCAGGATATGGGACAATGAGGGGAAAACACAGAAGCTGGGGAGAAGAGAAAAAAGGGGGAAATAAAATACAAATACAACCTGTGGAAGGCAATTGAGTCCAAAGGCTGAGATGGATGGTTTTGATGTTGGATGAAGGCAGGCTGTAGGAATTTTATGGTGAAAAGCAGTTACTCCAAGTTCCAAATAAGAATAGTGGTGCTCTCCACATGCTGGCAGAGGAGCAAGTGGTGGTCTGGCAGCAGAGAGCAGCAAGAGTTGCTCAGGCAGTCCGGACATGAGGAAGAGAGAGAGAAGATAAGCTGTCTTCCCCTTTTTATAGCAAAGTCCTAGCAGGATGTGGGAGTGGCTAACCATGACACCTGGGAAAAGGTCAGACCACCCCTTAGAAGGAGTCAGAGGGTTCCTTAATTTTGCAGCACAGAAAGCTATAAGAACAGGTCCTGCTCCTCTGGACAGAGATAATGCTAAGCTCTGTCCTCCAGACCCTGACATTTATAATGGCATAGTCAGCAGGATTCTGTGTAATGAAAGTATAACCCAAAACTATTGCATTTCTGAAAATCCCAAGGTGTGTATGCATGTGTCTGAGATATACTCTCAGTGCAGAGTCCTGATTTGTGTTTTCACTTTCCAGCAGAGGAAAGGGCATGAGGTGGACAAAGCGAAAGCTTGTTGAGAGAGTGTGGGGGTTCTCCAAAACTTTAAATGTGTGTGCTTTCCCGGGGAAGACTATTTCAGGGTACCTCCCTGAGAATTCTCAGTACGCTGCTGTAACAGAAGACATAGAGAAGTTTTTGTAAAGTGTGTCCTCTCGGAGGGTCAGTTCCCTGAGAAGACTAGTGAAATTGAAAAGTTTTTGTTTTTAATTGTGTCTCCTCTTGGGGGAAATAATGTGACT
>VWZI01019527.1:187715-213596 GCA_013396835.1 Psilopogon haemacephalus
TCCTCCCCCCACCTTTTTGTTGTGACCTCCCTCTGAAGTGATTACTCTAAAATGCCTTTTGAAACAAAGGAAATGGCACCGGTGAAAAGGCTTTTTTCCCTTTTAGAACCTCATGGTGCCTGGCTGTGGCTACAAGGTCTCAACTGGGCTCACAAGAACTGGAATAATTTCCAGAGTATGATGGACAGAGTTGTGACCCTGCAGAAAGAGACAAGGGTCAAATCTGGAAAAGGCAAAGCTTTTATCTGTGCCGTTTCGGGTGCGTGTTTGGCTGCTTCAATAGATGAGAGGCAAGACCAAGGCAGACAAGAGGACAAAGTAATTTCCTCTTTGCAGGATCTGGTAGATTCACAGCAAGAGCACGTTACCACTTTAAAAGATGAAGTGCCAGATCTCAAAGACTGATTAGAAGAGGAGAAAAGGCACAATGTTTTTTTGAGGGGGGAACTCCTGTCTGAGTCAAAACAGACAGATCCTGCCCCCATATATGCTCGGGCAGAACTGGCACTATCAAAGGAAGCTGCCGTTCACCTGCGGCCTCTCATTAAAACTGAAATGTTCTATGAGGATGAGGACAGTGCTCCTACTATCACAACCAAAGAGATACCCTTTTCTTCCACCGAGCTGGTCAAACTCTGAAAAGACCTTGACACTAGAACAACATATTAACACTTTTTGGCACCTTAGTGCTCTTTCCACTGACTGACAAAACACATCCAGCAATCCTTTTCTTGTTTTATATCAAGGCAAAAGTGGAACACAAAAAGTGACATGCTAGGTTCTGTGATATCACTTCATGCTTTCCACAAAGATACAAACGTATTTTCAGTGAAAGGCAGAAGTTTCAGTCAGTAACTCTGCCAAGCATTGTAGTTTATCTGGACTAAAACTACAAAGACATTATACCTTTATACTCAGTAAATTTTTAATCAATTCCCTGCAGCTGTTATTTGCAGCATGTTTGGTTTTGCTTCCTAAGAACACTAATTGAGATTCAATACCATAATCTCATTCTATGAATATTTTTACATAGTGAATATCAGGTTCAACATTTTAAGTATTGTGAGCTAGTTTCAAGTAACAAATATAGATTACAAGAACAAAACCAAAACAAACAAAAAAACCCCAATAAATAAAACTAAAATAATTCACAAGCATTCTTCTAATCATAGGCAACAGTTGTCTTATACTATACATCATTTTCTCATATAATTCTGGCAGGGGTTAAAGTTTGTCCCCAGCTAGCAGCCAAGGTGTGAATTCACAGTACAAGTTTCTTCCATTAACACAACAAAGACCAATGGTGAATATAGACCCTAAGCTTGAGAAAACAATTTCTAGTCTCATGTGAAAACCATATTTTATTTTTGAATTGCAAAGGATAAACTGAGATTCTGAATTTTAATCTGAAGCTTAATATGGCCTGGGAAGGCTCATTTCAAATTTAGAGACTATAATTTAACTTTAGACAGGACAAATTAGAATTATCTATTAATGGATACCCTTATACAACCAGTCTAAAGGCTGAAACATTTACCTTGGAAACCATGTCAAGTGGCATTAGCAACAAGATATATTCTGTGGTCTTTCTTCCTGGTTATTTGTGAAGTTGTTGCACGTTCATGTGTTGCATCCAAATCAACGTGAAAAAGTATTTGGATATTGAAAAATGATCCATTCTAAAAAGGTTTTGACCTTATGTCTAAAACTGATACATACCACCACTAGATTTATAAGACCTCAACATTTCTCTGCATATTGGTATATTAAGTGTCATCCTATTAATGTCTCACCCTATAATTTCATTCTGCAAACTTTCCTTGTAGTGTCATAATTCTCATCATGGTATGGCTGCCAGAATTGGGATCACCTATCTAAGAAATGCAGTGATTGACAGCAAAGCACTGAGATACATTAGGCCCAGTAAGATGAACAGTGCATACAAGATACACATCATAAGATCAAAAGTATTTGAAGGGTGAAGAACAGCAAGCAATCCACTTATTTTTTTCCCATATGCTGCATGCTGCCTCAGAAGATGCAACTCTGATGCCCATGGGAGTTCCTTGGTCTTTGCACCATCTCTGTTCACTAATGCTCTCCCCAGCCTCGTGAGCTGCTACCATGAAGTAGCTACATGTTTCTTTGCACATCCACATAAGAATTAACTGCATTTATTTTAGATTACAAACTATTCAACTAATTGCCTAGTACACAAGGTAAATAAAATATTTGTATCCCCATTTGCTTCCATAAATCAGCTTTCATTTTTCTTTTCCTAGCACTTAAATACCTCCCAGAGAATATTTGTGTGGCAAAACCATGGGTGCAAAGCCAAATGTATAAGCATACATCTAAAGATAAGTCTGTCCTAGATGTCTGCAGTCAATCATTACCACCCTATGAAGTGTCATGTGGAGTGTTTGCTCTGTTCTCACCTTGCAGTCACCTTGTAACACAGTCTGATGCCCTGCACTTCTGGATCACAGCCTGCCATCTGGTCTTTTGTCTTCCTCTGAGCTCAGCCTCTGTCCTAGACCATCTTACAGTTGTTAATTAGTTGCACTGCTTACAAACTAGTACCCTGCCCATCATCATGTGTATTAGAAATGTTTTTTTTTCCCTCCTGACTCTGCTATGTTCCTGCTGCTAAATGTCCTTAATTTCAAATTATTTATGCTGGGTTTTGCCTTTAACAATACTTGGATGAAAAGCAAATTTAAAGTGATCCACACTGTGATAGAAGCCTTTTTATTAATATGCAAATCACCTGGGGAGATGATGAATACATAAAGAACTGAGGAATGTCTCAACTAAGTTAAGGTCAACCTGGCTGGCTCACCTGATAAGACCACTCTTGCCCAGGGATGGGTGTGGTGAACAGGTGGGAGGCAGAGGGGCAGACACTACACAAGTTCTGACCCCTGCAGTCACATAGAAGACTTGGAACAGAAAATGATAAAGAAAGTAAAAGACAAAAAGAAGGGGTTCTTCAAATATATCAGTAAAGAAAAGGGAGAATAGGGAAGGTGTGGGGCTGCTGCTGAATGCGGAGGCAGCCCCAAGAACTGAGGATGCAGAGAAGGCAGAGTTGCTGCATGCCTTCTTTGCTTCAGTCTTTACACCTAAGGCTGAACTCCCCTATGCACTGCAGACCCTAGATGGAGGAAAGGAAGCCTGTAGAAGGGAATGCTCCACACTGGTCAGTGCAGACTGGTTTAGGGATCAGTTACACAGATTGAACATTCACAAGTTCCTAATGAGATGCACGCAAGGGTGCTGAGAGAACTGTCTGATGTTTTTGCTCTGCCATTCTCCATCATTTTTACCAAACCATGGCAGACAGGAGAGGAGCCTGAGAACTGGAGGAGAGCCAATGTCACTCCAGTCTTCAAAAAGAGCAAGAAAGAGGTTCCAGGGAACTATAGACCAGTCAGCCTCACTTCCATCCCTGGAAAAATGCTGGAGTTGCTCCTTCTGGAGGGCATCTCAAGGCACTTGGAAGAGAAGTTGTTTATCAGGAGTAGTCAGCATGGATTTACCAAGGGGAAATCATGTTTGACTAACCTGATAGCGTTCTATGAGGACATAACTGAATGAATAGATTCAGGGAGACCAGTGGATGTAGTCAACCTTGACCTTAGCAAGGCCCTTGACGCCCTCTCCCATGACATCCTAGTGAGCAAGCTTGGGAAGTGTGGGATGGAAGAGCAGACAGTGAGGTGGATTATGAAATGGTTACAAGACAGAGTTCAGAGTAGTGATCAATGATACCAAGTCCAGCTGGAGAGCTGTAAGCAGTGGAGTCCCCCAGGGATCAGTGCTCGGTCCAATGCTCTTCAACATCTTCATCAATGACATCGATGAGGGGACAGAGTATCTGCACAGCAAGTTTGCTGATGACACCAAACTGGGAGGCTTGGCTGATACAGCTTAAGGCTGTGTGGCCATCCAGCAAGACCTGGACAGATTGGAGAGCTGGGCACAGAGGAACCAAATGAGGTTCAACAAGGACAAGTGCAGAGGCCTGCACCTGGGGAGGAATAATAAACTGCACCAGTACAGGCTGGGAGGTGATCTGCTGGAGAGCAGCCCTGTAGAGAGGGACCTGGGAGTGCTGGTGGATAACAAGTTATCCATGGGACAGCAATGTGCCCTTGTGGCCAAGAAGGCCAATGGGATCCTGGGGTGTATTAGGAAGAGTGTGTCCAGCAGATCAAGGCAGGTTCTCCTCCCCCTCTGCTCTGCCCTGCTGAGACCTCATCTTGAGTACTGTGTTCAGTTTTGGGCTCCCCAGTTGAAGAGGGACAGGGATCTGATGGAGAAGGTCCAGTGGAGGGCTACAAGGATGATTAGGGGACTGGAGCACTGCCTTATGAGGAGAGGCTGAGGGACCTGGGGCTTTTTAGTCTGGAGAAGACTGAGACGATTTAATAAATATTTGTAAATATTTGAGGGCTGGGTGTCAGGAGGGGTGACAGGCTCTTCTCACTTGCTCTCTGTGATAGGACAAGGGGCAATGGGTATAAGCTACACCTCAACACAAGGGGGAACTTCTTTACTGTAAGGCTCACAGAGAACTGGCACAGGCTCCCCAAGAGAGGTTGTGGAGTCTCCTTCTCTGGAAACTTTCAAGGCCCGTCTGGATGTGTTCCTCTTTGACCTGAGCTAGATTGTATGATCATGCTCTGGCAGGGGGATTGGACTCAATGTTCTCCTTGGGTCCCTTCCAACCCCTGACATCCTGTGATCTCCCAGAAATCCACTAATGCAGTGTCAATGTGACCCAGGTGGAGCTGTGATAAATGAACAGTATAAAAAGTCCCAAGTTATGACCAATCAGTGGACAAAAATCATCATGAACCACACTACATGCTGGAACTTAGCAGGATCCTGGAATGTCTCTACGCACCTCCCAGGAAAAGACATCACAAGCTGAAAAAGACTTGACTCATATCCTTGGACATTTCCCCAGCCAAAGGCAGAAAAGCACCCTGGGGTGGTAATATCTGTCATGCTCTCTCTCTCTTTCTCCATTTTCCTTCCACCTCTCTCTCTCTTTTCTTCCTTTCTCAGTTTCATTTACTCTGTTCTTTAATAAATAGCCTTGCTTTGATATTGGGCCTCATTTGCACTTTAATTTCACACATAGGAATGTTTTAAAATAACTGCATCTCTTTCCTAACTTCCAGATTAAGACATGCTGTCCTCAAAAAAAAAGTGATTTCTCTTAGCCTCCCTTCATGCCTAGGTTAAGAAACTTAAACTGAACAACCGTGTGTGTGTGTAAATCAACAGCAAAGCAAAACAGTAAATTTTTAAAGGTCAACCATTGAACAAGCCATATTTCTATACATTTTCCAAATAGCTGTCCATATTCTTATGAGTTCTTGCAGACCATCAGTTTCCACTGCAGCCTACTTGCATCTTTGCAAGCTTTAGCTTGTAAGAAAAGATAATGCAACACATTACAAAAGGAAAATTTTAGCAATGGGAAGTCAACTAAAGCAAATTGGCAATGAATGGAACAGTTGACTGTCAACCAGTTCTGTTCTGTCAATATTGTATCAGCATGGAAAATGATGCTGTTTGAACTGAAGAATTAGGCAACCTTGAGTAATCAAACAAGGCAACAGATACTGAAGATATAATAAAGGAAAATATTAAGAAAGCATATTCTTACAGATAAGATCCTAGACTGGAATTCAAGCATATTCTTACAGATAAGATCATAGACTGGATCCAGAAAAGCAAGCTTCATGTTTCCTGAGAGTCTTAAGTTTTGAGAGATCCATGGTATGATCCTCAAATCAGTCACTTCTGTAACAGAAGAGCAGAAGAATCTATTAATGCAAATAAGTTGGTTTTTTTTTAAATCCTGCACAGTGGTTAATCACTCAGAAGCACACAAATGTACAAATCTCATAAACTTCAAATTTCCAGAGGTAATTAGCTGCAAATACATTTTTCAATGTGTCATCCCACTGACTCTTTGAGTCTGCTCCAATAAGACAACTATTTTTCTACTTTTTACTTTCAGTTAAGGTCTCAAGTATCTTGTAAAGTAGAAGGAATAAACTAGTTAGTAACTATAGAAAAGGAATTTTTTGGGACTTCCTCTACTCAAAGAAATGAAGAAGCTAACAAGAAAGGATCAGCACTCTTGCAGATTACACATGCAAAACGTTTTTGAATAGCATACTATTTTTCACTACCAAGTCAGTTTTTAATGGATGACTGCCTATAAGCAACTACCTCCTTCATTATTATAGCACATACAGCTTGAGTAATTCCCACTTAGAGCAGACAAATTCAGTATCAGCAACGGCACTGAAAAACCTTGAATGTGTTAGAGGGCACATTCCAGCCCAGTCTCCACATCTGGGAACTTGCACCACAGATGGTGTTTCCCGACCAAAAATATCATCCCAAGGATCTTTTCCAACCTGAATGTTTCTGTGATTCTGTTATGTGCTCAAGCTCAGTGCTGCATGTGTTGGAGTCCTGCAGCATCTTCTCTTCTAGGATGGCTGACATCTGACCTCACCTTCCAGCTAAATGCAAGACTGCTTTCCTGAGTGAAACTTGCACTTTAGTTTTGTTTTTAAGAGTAAGAGTGTTTTTAGGAGCAGAACTCAGCATCACACTGGAGACTCAGGGAACCTCACTGTGCACTGCATGGTGGAATGGCAGCCCACAAGGCGTACATTCAGAAGCATTGGAAATCAGAATGCCCCTTAAAATTTTCCCACTATTAGGCAGGAAAGAAAGAAGAAGATAAAAAAATATATGCAGGTCTAAATTTTGAATGCTTTAGGAAGAAAAAAAATAAAAATAATCCAAGCACCATCAACAACCCATTCTCTCCAAAACACCCACCACATATCCTGAGCCAGGGGATAACAGTATATCTACATTACCTTTCAAAATAAAATAATTAATGTGGACATGCAATAAAATAATTCTCCTAAAGTTTTAGTTCTTTTGTTTCAGACACAGACGAGTGTCATGACACAGTACTGTAAATTAAGTATTCTAATGTAAATCAGGTCCATTTATGAAAGTCACAGAGAGCTGAGCAGTAACCCAGAATAAAACCCTGCTGAAGTTCCCTCAACCAAAGGACAAGCCTAATGCTTCTCAGAACACACAGCCATAGAAATAGATTTTCTCTATCTTGTATGCAAATGCACACAACTCAAAATTAATTCCTTCCAAGAGAATGAGGTGGCTAGTAGTTAAATGGAAACTAATCAGAGTTGTAATAAAGTACCAAAAAAAATTCTGATGGACACAGCCATTCAATACCTCTTATGTTTCATTCTAATTTTTTTTTTTACCAAACAGACAGTAACTGAGGTTTAATAACTCAGAGAACAACAGTTAAGGAAACAATATGTAGCAAACAACAAAAGAAATTAAGAAGTAAAGGAAATGGTCTTAGAAGATCTATATAACTTGAAATCATGGTTCAGTGTATTTTCTCCTTTTGGGACTTCATACAGTCTTGAACTCATTCATATTTTTAGCTTAGTTTCTTCCATAGCAAGATTTCAACATTTTAGAATACTGATGCCATACTATAATATGGGCCATGAAGATGATCAGAGGTCTGGAGCACCTCTGCTATGAGGACAGGCTGAGAGAGTTGGGGCTTTTCAGCCTGGAGAAGAGGAGGCTTTAAGAAGACCTTATAGTAGCCTTCCAATATCTGAAAGGGGCCTACAGAAGAGGTGGGGAGGGACTTGTAATGACAGGACAAGGGGTAAGGGGTTTAAACTGGCAGAGGGGACATTTAAAGGGGATGTTAGGAGGAAATTCTTTACAGTGAGGGTGGTGAGACACTGGAACGGGTTGCCCAGGGAGATTGTGGATGCTCCCTCCCTGGAGGTGTTCAAGGCTATATTAGATGAGGCCTCGAGATCTAGTGTGAGATGTCCCTGCCTATGATGGGGGGTTGGAACTAGATGACCTTTGAGGTCACTTTCAAGATAAACCATTCCATGATTCTGTAGTGACTTACGGTTTCTAGTATAGTCAGAAGTACAGGCTTGTACTTAAGTTCTGCTAATTACGTTCATGACACTCTTTGTAAGATGTATGAATAAGCTCAATGATGCACTCCTGCAGATTACACCTGCAAAAGCTCTTTGAATAGTATGCCATTTATCACTGCCAAGTCAGGTTTTCGTGGATGGCTGCCAAGAAGAGAGGATCTGCCCATATGGAACAAGCAGTTATGGGCAAGCTATTTATCTGCATTGGTTCTCTGTTAAGAAGAGAGCTTGACAAGGGTGGGCACTGGTGCCCACAAACACTTAATTTTACAACTTATTTAAGAACATATGCTGTGTCATATATAAGGACAATGAGATAAAAGTCACTCTATTGTCCCTTTTTTCCATCACATGGAAGTACAGAAAGAGTGCTGTGGATTTACAGTATTTGAAAGTCTGCATATTTCTAATTGCATTAAGGATTGTATGAAGAATTTAGGAGGGACTTCCAAAAGTCTGAATTTTCTTAGAAAGCATAAAGAAGCACTTCAACTAGTGCCAAGACTTTTGGGAAAAAATAAAATAAATTTTTTTAAAAAGCAAAAAGCAGTATTTATTCCTGTCACTCAATGTCCTATGCATTTTTTAATTTAAATAACTCTACCATGAGATTCACAGATAGGTGATATACATCTGATATGACAAAGCCAAGGGCAGGTGGCTTAGCAAAGAACTCACTACAAATGCATCTGAAGCCCTCAATGAGCCTACCAATGAAGACATCTCCAAGATGCTCTCTGGGAAATCTTCTTCCACAGAACACTGCAGTGATTACCAAGATGGCTACATTGCTGAAAGATTTCCAAGGCCCACAGTACAGTTCAAATCCTAACAAGTCGCTCATATTTAACAAGCCTTTAAAAAATTACAACTTTTTTTTTTGGTGATACTTAATTAAAAATCACAAAATTAACGAACAACAGTCCTCTCAGTCATGAGCTAATGCATGGGCTACTGTGCAGAAAGTCAGCAGGATTATTCTGACTGTTTGACTATGAAGCAGCAAGCAGTGATCCAGCTCACACATGACTAACAGGGGCTAGATATTGTTACCCCTTATTTCCTACAAACTACAATGCCTAATCTTTATTCTTGAAGTCATAGCTCACAAAGTGGTGTATATCTTATCCTGAGACATGTTACTACACCCTTGAGCATCAGCTATTAGAGATCTGGTAGTCAAGTGAATTAGAGCCAACCTAGTAACAGCTTAACTAGTTTCACTGTCTGGCCCTTACTCTTTTCTCACACTAGAGCAAATCAATTGATTGATACTATTCCTAATTTTAACCACTGTATCAGAGAGAAAAATATGGTCCCTTGAATGTCGCTTGATCTTACCCGAACAGATGGGAACTTGGAATCATTCTTTCCATGTAGGGGTGTTACTTCTGAAAGAGTGAAAGAGGGAAATGTAAATGCCAGCTTGCTTCTCTCTCTGTCTTGTGAAGTTGGAGATTCTGCTCCCCCACTACACTGCAAGAGTAGCACAATACTGCAGGTGCTGCAAAGAAAGGGCAATCATTTTCTGCAGGAGGCAGAGAAGCTGTATCCTGTTCCTGCCTTGTGTTCTGACTGGAGCCAGTAGAGTCAGCAAGCAAAGCCTTCAACAGCAGGTCAGCACTGGCAGCTCTCCTTTTCTTATGTTTACTTGACTGAGTTTCAAGCAGCCAGTGAGATCACTGACAGCAGAACCCATGGGAGCTAAAGACCCAAAGGCCTTCTTTCCATGCATCCTTAGAAAGCCCTGGCAGCCTTCCTCTCTCTGCTGCCACTTCTTCCAAGTTCTCTGCTGATTGTCAGGCTTATGCCCTATTAAAACAAGATTACAAAAGCAAAAGATTGCCTGCAACCATCTTGCACACTCTTTAAAGTCCTACAGCGATGTTGGAGCATCACCCCCAGGCATCTTGGTCAGGTTCCTTAATGTTCTTCACTTTACACTGCTGCTGGCTCAAAAACCTCTCTGAACTGCCCATTTAAACTTCTCATACTACCAACACAGCCACAAGGAGCCCTAAGAGGCAACACTCTCAAGTCCTGGAGAGGCCCCAGGTTTATTCTCACTTCAAAGTATGGGTCTCACAGGTGATTTTAAGTCACTCTTTTTCTTGCTTCAGCCCAGTTGCTATTTGTTATGCAGCACACACATTATAAACACAGATAGAAATGAGACAGGTTATCATTATGCTTTCTTGAGAAGATATGCCTTTTAAAGTATCTCCTGGTAATAAGCAGAAACAACCACTGCTGGAAAGCTCTTGGAGAGAAAAAGCATCACCAGCACAATGTAAATAATTAAAAAATAAGTTCTTTTAGATTGCATTATGCAAAGAGGAATAAATCATCAGACATACATTAAATATTTCATGAAAGTTATCATAAAGTTGGAGAACCAAGTGTCTTTCCCTATCATTTCAGAGCATAGACTAGTCATCAATACATTTGAGAACTGCCTCTTATCCCCTTTGTAGTGTAGCAGTGATGGAAATGGATTCTCTTGAATTCTACATACACTAAGTTTTCTACATCCACTGAGATTTCTAGAAGGCTAGAAATACAGCTGGGGGGAAAGTTTTTAAGGAAAGGAAAAAAAAAAAAAATCCCCAGAACTATTAATAAGCCTCTTTAATGACCTGTCAGAACAGGTTATTACTATCTCAACTCACTGATTAGCAATAAGCAGCTATGTTGCATAATGACTACTAAAAAAAATATCCTTCTCCATAAGTGATACTTAATAGCAATAAATCCGTCATCTACGGAAAGAAACAAGAAAAAAAACTAAGCCAAGTCCTTATTTATAGTGTTGACAAAAGAGCATCTAATGTAGTATCATCAAAATTAATAAGTAGAAAACCACGGAGCTAAACGATCCACATCACTTACTCTCTATTTAATATTAGATTTTCAGGAACAATCGATGGGGTGAGTGTCCTGTGATTTTTACTAATGCTACATTTTCTGTGAAAACACTGATAAAACCTTAGTACTAACATTGACTTTCCAAAACAGAAAATATTTTTTGCAATACAGACCTTACCTGGAACTGTAAAAAGTATATATATTTTGCCATTTATCTGGCTTATGTTTATATTTATCTATTTTAAAGCATATTTTTCAGGTTTCCCTTTGATGCTTCTGTTCATTATCAATACTACATCTGCTCAAATTTCAGCAGTTTCACCTCATCAGTCTTTAGCTGCTGTTTTTCATCCTGCACTGAAACCGTGGATCCTCCTTAGGCATAATAAAACTAAGGCAGTGCAGTATCTGCACAAAACGTGAAGGAGGATTTTAAAACATAATGGGTGCCTGCCTTGCAGTAGTGGGTGTAGGAAGCCAATAGTAACTATCTATCTGAATCAAGACCATGTGCCAGGACCTGCAGGACAGATTTAGGAGGGGCAGGTCCTGCTTGACCAACTTGATCTCTTTTTATGACCAGGTGACCTGCCTAGTGGACATGGGGAAGGCTGTGGATGTAGTCTACCTGGACTTCAGCAAGGCCTTTGACACTGTCTGCCATAGCAAACTCCTGGCAACGCTGGCAGCCTGTGGCTTGGACTGGGGCACTGTGTGCTGGGTTAAGAACTGGCTGGATGGCCAGGCCCAGAGAGTGCCACATCCAGTTGGCAGCTGTCACTAGTACTGTGCCCCAGGGATCAGTGCTAGGCCCAGTCTTGTTTAATATATTCATTGATGATCTGGATGAGGGGATTGGGTTCACCATCAGTAAGTTTGCAGACAACACCAAGTTGGGAGCATGTGTCCATCTGTTAGAGGGTAGGAGAGCTCTGCAGAGGGACCTGGACAGATGGGCACAGTCCAGCGCCTTGAGTTTTAACAAGTGCCAGGTTCTGCACTTTGGCCACAACAAGCCCATGCAGTGCTACAGGCTGGGGACAGAGTGGCTGGAGAGCAGCCAGGCAGACAGGGACCTGGGGGTACTGGTTGATAGCTGACTGAACATGATCCAGCAGTGTTCCCAGGTGGCCAAGAAGGCCAATGGCATCCTGTCATGTATCAGGAACAGTGTGGCCAGCAGGACCACAGAGGTCATTCTACCCCTGTACTCCTGTGATGGTTAGGCCAAACCTTGAGTACTGTGTCCAGGTCTGGGCCTCACAATTTAAGCAAGATGTTGAGGTGTTTGAACATGTCCAGAGAAGGGCAACAAGGCTGCTGAGGAGTCTAGGGCACAGCCCTATGAGGAGCAGCTGAGGGGGCTGGGGTTGTTCAGCCTGGAGAAGAGAAGGCTCAGGGGAGACCTGAAAGGATATTGTATTCAGGCGAGGATTGGTCTCTTTTACCAGAGACCCAGTGACACAATATGAGGACACACTCTCAAACTGTGACAGGGCAGGTTTAGGCTGGATGTTAGGAAGAAGTTTGTGCTGGTTTGAACTAACTGGAGGATTTTAATGAAAAAAATTAGATTATAGGCTGAGAAAGGAAAACAAAATTTTATTCTATTGCATGCATTTTTTTACAGAGACAGTGTAAGAGTTAGAACCAAAGCATAGATAACTCAGAGCTGTTTGAGCCATTGGGGCTGCATCTCTTTCTCTCCCTGCCTTTTCTAGCTGGATCTCTGTAACTCCACTAACCGGTTTCCTGCTTCCTCAACCACCCTGGCTGATCTTCCTCACTTACCTGGCATGTAAGATAGATAGTGGGATAAGATTGGGTAGTGGGGGGAAGGTGGTAGGGTGGTTGGAAACCCCTCTTGGGGACTCTGATCTCTGGGAGGGGTGTGGTGTTTCTGTATTATCTTTTCACTGTATATATCTGTAAATATCTGTTATATATTGTAAATGTCTGCTTGTATATTGAGCAAGGCTGTAATATAAAGCTTCATTTATTACCTTCCAGCTGACTGAGTTCTAGCCTGGGTTATTTCAAAGGCGAGGAGGGGTTCGGGGGAGGGTGGATACTGACAAACCACCACAAAACTGTACATGGAAATAGTGATTGGCATTGGAATGGGCTGCCCAGGGAGGTGGTGGAGTCACTGTCCCTGGAGGTGTTTAAGAGGAGGCTGGATGAAGCACTTAGTGCCATGGTTTAGTTAATTAGAAGGGTTAGGTGATAGGTTGGACTTGATGATCTTAGAGGTCTTTTTCAATGTGGTTAATTCTGTGATTCTGTGATTCTGCCTTTCTTCCATTTCTAATAGTCAACCTACACTGTAGAAAGTGAAAAAAGTATTGGAGACTTTGTGAATACAGGAACGTTTCTGCTGGCAGAGTATCCACATAAAAGCAAGATATGTCTTTCTATATTTTTTACTTTTTTTTTTTTTTTTATATGACACCACATGCTAAGGCCAGTAATAGAATATTTTTATTTCGCTACTAAATTAAGTGAATTCTGAAAGTTCTCATTGAATAAAGATGGTTTTTAAACAGCAAGATAAAAATTATATTCACCATCACAGTAAAAGCTTTACTGTTAATTATTTCTAAAGGCTTTCTGATAGTTGTAAAATTGTGCACTGTGAAAAATAATAAAGGCCAGAAATCTAAGACATGTGAAGCAGTGATTATTGGGAGAAATTATTTTAAAATACAGTGGTAGTATACATGACTGCATGTAATAAACATATAGACTCTCAGTCTAAATCCTAGCATCCAGACAAATCTTGAATGATAAATCTCTTTCTTAAAAGCATGGGAAGGGAACATTTTGCACTTTCTCAAAAAATTCAGCAGTTGTGTGGAATCAGAGTTTTTCAGAGATGTTGCCGAAATGCAGGGTCCTAGTTCAGAACCACGGAGAAATAGATATAGCAAAATTTTCTAGAAGTCCAGAGGTCACAAAAGTATGACAAAACTGGAAATCTTCTCATCTTGTATAATAAATGTCTGCACACTTGAGTGTAAACTCTGTCAGTTCAGTGGTTGCATTTCCAGCAGGGGAGAGTAGCATCCTCATCGGAGTAGGAAGGTCCTGGGTTCTGAACCAAAAGGTAATGTTGACTCATCCTCTGGTTGGAAAGGTGGCCACATCTTGCTTCTAGTTTTGCCTCAGATTCAACAATTTCCAAGGCAAGTAATACCATGATAAATAAGCAAAGCTGTAGATATGTATACACTAATATGCTTGGCTGCTTTTCCTCTTTTTCTAACCAGACCAGGACCTTAGTCTTGGACAGTTTGCAATGCCAAGAACACCAAATATTATATCTGCATTTAGTTATAAAGTCCAGCTTGTCCTGCAAGACAGTAAGTGTGAATTTCTCACTCTTCGTAATTCAGACACAAATGGGCAGCCAGGCACAGCCCAGCCTAGAATACACAATATCATATTTTACCTGAGCTTATGGCCTATAGCTCCTGCCCCATGTGTTCTGTAATAGGGTCATATGCATTCAGACAAAATGCATTTTTGTTTCTGGTGCCATGGTTCTAATCAGACTTGTTCTCTGTTCTGAATCAAATTATTTAAAATGCTATTATTTTGTGAAGCATCTAGTCAATCTCTGATATGCAATAATAAAAGTATACCAAATCAATACCTTTTAACATTTCATTATCTCTGTTTAGCCTATAAGAGGCCCATCAAGCTGCTCTGTGTCAATTCCAATAGCCTGATTAACAAATCAATCATCATCTTCTCACAACATCCAGCATAGCACAAGACTATTATCCTACTTTCTCTAGACAAGCAAAACAGAAATCCACATGATCACACAATGAAATATCAGTGAGATACAAAGCACTAAATATGTTACTTGATATTACTCTGCACAGAGCATGTGTGCCCAGTTGTCTTCCAATCAACAAAGCGGAGTGGTTGTGTCTGACTTTTGTTATTCTATAACATTGCATAATTCTAACAGCAAACTGGAGATTAAATAGAGAAGCAAGGAGCTGGACTGTTTCCCAGAAAGGTCTCTGAAGGCAATCTATCCTTCCTAGCAACTAGTGAGCAACCAAGAGATGATTACTGTGGATTAAAGAATTAGATAATACAACAACAAGTCTAACCAGAAACACTATTGCCAGCATTTTATTGTCACAAGGCTCGTTGGAATAAAATAAAAACCATAAAGCTCTAGAAGGACTTCCATTTTGTCACGAACTTAACCAAAGGAATAGAAAAATCACACTTTGGAGACATGTTGCAAGGATGGCAGAAATCCACACTACTGAAAATCTTTCATGGAATGCAAATGAAAAAAATATGAGTATTCTTTAGTAGCTTTAATGGCTTGGCTAAATTTAAACTAAATGAGTCAAATCTCCTGGCACTGCACTTAGTGTTTGTGGGCATTGCAATACCTCATACATTTAGAAGAGCTGGGTCAAATTTAGATTTGATAAAAGCAGGCGTAATTCTCCTAAAGTTAGAACATTTTTCTTCATCAAGGACAAGTTCAGGATGTTGACCAAAGGTCAGAAAAGGTGGGTTAGTGATTGTATTCTGAACCCTAAGATCTTACATGCTGCTGAAGTTTTCTATGCAACTAGCTTCACAGTAGTCAGAGGAAAAGATTAGATAAGACACATAATTCAGTGCAGAAGACCAAAGGAGATACTGTAGGAATAAAATGCATTTATGCAGATCATATAACACTTATACTACCCTTGTTTTTCCACTCCATACACTGGAGCAGGAATGGCAAGGATGACAGTTCAGAAACTCTGACTTTTGGTTCAAATGGGATAAATACTTGAGATTTCTAGGTAGAGTGAATATTAGTCTGTCTGAGACAAGGGAAATTCCAATGCCATTTTAAACCATGGTACCAAAATTCAAGGAGTATCTAACAAAATAGTCTAAAGAATTTGTCAGGTTCCCTCTGAACTTCCTCTTTGCAGAAAGCTCCAGAGACTTTCTTTGAAGTTTTCCTTTACTGTTTCTTCTTCCCATGTGAAAAATGGTAAAAGAAGATTATATTAATGGCAAATTAAGGAGACTACATGATCAAACTCAGAGTTCATGGAATTCCAGATTTAAGGTCAACCTAAGTTTCACTGTGCCACTTCACATGTCTATTTTCAAACCAATCATAACACACAGTGACACAACTGAACTGATAAATCAAACAGATTTCAGGGGAGTTATGCAAATTTATACAGTTTCATGGAATTTCTTCATATATTCATTCAGTTCTTGTAGGTAGTTGAATAATCAGTCACTAACAAACATAAAATTTCTGTTTTAATCTTTCAGTCTATTATTAACTATTTCCACTCAGCTTCATCTTAAAAGGGATGTTGTAATAATTATTAGTTTAGGTCATTACATACACAGTCTGACATATTAGATATTTGCATTCTTTTGGATATTATTTTTTTAAAAAATAAAGCTATAATTTATTTTAGCAGAATTACTTTTATTTATATTTTCACTAAGAATAAAAGTCAGGCTTGTGGTGGTTATGTACCACACAAATTTGGAATTTACCCCCAAAGAATAAATTACCACACTCACTCAGAATCTGGAAGTAAAATGAAATTATTATTTACAAAAGTAAGTTAAATATAAAAAGTAATAAACACATACAAATACATACAAACATATACAACTAGACAATAGCCCAGCTAGCCCCTTGTACAAAGCCCTGCACACCCTGCTGGACAAAGCCCAGGGGCTGTTACCACATAACACAATATTAGCTCTTCCCCACTTCCAGTCAGTGTTCTTATCATAACCCAAACAATTGTGAGGGGAGAAGGCAAGCAAGGCCAGAAGGACAAGGGGGGAAGGAAGCAAGGAGAGAGCAGAGAATGAACTGTGCTTCAAACTGTATAGCATTTTTCAAACCAATAGAATGGAATAAATGTATCCCATATTTAGCTCAGCCCCTTAAAGAGTCTGTCCTCTTCAACTCTCTCTTGAATCCTCTGGAAAACTTTTATTTACAATTTACAATTAAGACACTAATCTTAAAACTGTAATAAAGACCTCTGATGTTACCATTTCTTCCAGAGTCAGTGTGATATGAGGTAGTGTGTATTAAAAAGGGTGTATTCACTGTCAGGGTGGCAAGACACTGGAACAGGCTGCCCAGAGAAGTTGTAAAAGTCACTTTGTGAAGGTGTCCAGGGTCAGCTTGGACTCTGAGAAACATGGTCTGGTGGAAGGTGTCACTGTCCATAGCAGGGGGATTTGAACCACATGGTCTTTAAGGTCCCTTCCAACTCAAACCATTCTGTCATTCAAAATTACCAGATTGGAGGTCAATAGCTACATGTTTCATCCAGCTTCCAAAAACCTTAGAAAAATTGTACTTAGGCTGAAATAAACTATTTAGAATAACAAACATGGTGTAACTATTACAAATACCTAGAATACTTGAGTTAATTTATTATCTGATAGATTGCCACCTACCTTTCCCAAGGTAAATAGATATTAAGTGAGCAGTATATGGAATTAACTTTACAATTAAACAGACAAGCAAATAAATAGATAAATAAATAAGTGTTCCACCTTTCAGAATTAAGCTTTTCCCAAAGTTGGCAGTTACAAGCCAAAAATATTCAAATTCTGAGTCAAACTCAGAAAGTTAACAATGCTATTTTTTAAATGGTTTTCCCTTCAGCAAGAATCAATGTTAAACCTTTTCCCAAGCAGCAGAGATTTGTGACCACACTTCATTCTTTGAAAATAAAGTACTATAAATGCTTATTTTGTCTAGCACAGAGATATGAACAAACATATCTACACAAGTATGCAAAATATTTTTCTCATATCAAATTATTATCTTGAAGTATTTTTGCACTAAACATGTAAAGTCTGCTATTTTTTTCCAAAACAATGTTTGAAAAAATGTTAGTCGTTTCCTATCCATCTTTCAAAACGCAGCCCCGTATCAGCTCATGCATTTGCAAAAGCTGCTTTCATCATCATAATTTCCAAGTTTCATTAATACACTGTTGACTTGATTTTTCAGATTATTCATAAGGATGTCCATATCAAATTATTAAGTCTTGAAGTATTTTTGCACTAAACATGTAAAATCTGCTATTTTTTTCCAGAAAATGCTTGAAAAAAATGTTACTCTTGTTTCCTATCCATCTTTCAAAACTCCACCATTTCCCCCTGTCAGCTCATGCATTTGCAAAAGCTTCTGCTTTCATCATCATAATTTGCAAGTTTCATTAATACACTGTTTACTTGAATTTTCAGATTATTCATAAAGATGTTCAAGAAAATGCACTTACTTATCTCCATAGCACTACTGGACATCTCTACACAATCCATTGATTTTTTAATAAATCACTTGGTAAAGGCCCCTTTTCTGCAGCAAACAAATTGGAATTGGGTCCCTAGTGAAAACCCAGGTTTTTGTTCACAATGAACCTGTCTGACTACAACATATTTTTATCTAACTCCTTAAAATACGAATTTATGGCAGAAACTAGATGAACTATGCTTGATGAACTTTAGCCTGGATTACTTCAGGAATGGATGAACTCAATTAAAGATCTGCTCAAAATTAATTTATTCATAGAAGTTGACTAAGATCTCTGAAGTTGAAAGTTTTAAGAGTTATGCAGAGGAAGCAGCAGGGCAAGAAACTGGTATCTTCTACTCTTTGTAAAATACACAGAGACAAATACTATAACAATTTTTTCACTTATACCACAGTATAAGTTTTTGGATTTAACAAAAACATTTAATTTTTTTCTAGAGTATAAAATTAATGAGAGCACATGCAAACAACTAGTGCAAAACCACAAACAGACCAAGATAAAGATACACAAGCAAAATTTAATCTGAGGTACTACCCAGGTGTGGGACATGGTACATTAAGACATTTATAGTCTGATGACAGATGAATCCATAAGACAATAGGAAGAAAGTTCAGAAATCTAGAAAACATCTTATTCTGCAGGTTTTTCCTGTGCCCTGATAGATTACAGTCCAGCATTTCCAATTAAAAAGGTGGAGACTCATAATTTACAGATACAACTTATAGCTAAGAAAGAACAGGTGGTTTTAGCTCCTACACTATTATATTGACTTAAGTCAGTTGTGTCACATCTACACAACCGGTCTTACTGGAAAGAGTCATAGAATCATAGAATGCACTGTCTTGAAAGAGATCTCTAGAGATTACCTAGTCTAACTTCCCTGAATACTGGGGAACATGGGGGTCGGGGGGAAGGAATTCTTGATGTAGCTAACAGATACTTTGCCACAAAATATTCTAATAACACTGTTTACTGAGAAACACAGGCCACTGGCATAATCCAAAATAATTTGGATTAATCACACCTTTCGGTCATGAAGAGATGGAGTAGAAGTTCTGGCAGCTCTGGTCAAAAGTTTTTTCATATCTATTTCTCCTTAGAAGTTAAATAAGAATACAAATTAGCCCTTATGTATTCCCCTTTTCTCTCCAGTAATACACACAAACTGCACACAAAGAGACCTGCAGCAACAGCTGAAGGATAACCATACCATTTATTTTTCAGAAGTTCATATTACAAGCAAATATATTACATCAGCCTGTAGCCCTCCATGGCAAAAAGTGCTCAGCTACACAGCTGCAGCAAAACCAGCAAACCTGTGTGACTGTGAAAGCATCCCAATGCACCTATAGAAGGCAGACACTGGAGACATTACATTGCATGCAATTTCACTCACATCCAGCTCAGTCTGTTGGATGATGGGGAAATGACAAATCTGTCAACTTGCTTTCCAAGTAGTTTGTAATTAGTCATCACCTAAACTGCAGAGGAGCTTTGTTTTCCACTGCTTCTTTTCCACTGTGCAGAGAGAAGAGAGAAAGATGAAGGTTCCTACTTCCTTCAGCGAGCCAAACCTGGAGAATATATTGGGTGACTCTCAACAGCTATGGAAGAGCAAGTATGCCCAGAGTCTCTGTTCAGACATCACTTTGTCACATAAATTAGCTGTTTATTTTTTTATACAAAACTAATGAACTTCAGCACAACAGAACAGGACAGGATACTTGTGGGAAAATCATATAATCATGGAATGCACTGGGCTGGAAAGGGACCTTTAAAGGTAATCTTCTCCAACACCCCTGCATTAAACAGGGACACTCCCAACTAGATCTAGTTGCTCAGAGCCCTACCACACATGACTTTGAAGGTCTCCAAGGGATGGGGCCTCCACTAACTCCTTGGACAGCATTTAAAGTAGTGTTACAACTTTTCCCTGTTACTTGGGTTTAAAGTTGCAGGCTTTCCTATCTCATTATTAGGGAGATAAGCATGAAACCCGTTTCAGCTGCTCCGTCTGTATTTTTATCACCAATACTGATTTTAAATGGCCAACACAAGCAAAGCTCCTCATCAGTAGAAAGAGCTCTCAAGGAACTTAACACAATCTGGATGACCACAAAGGAATTCTCATATTCATAGCAATTCAACCATAAATTTAAATTTGCATATGCAGAAGTTTCCCAGGTATGACTTCAACTGAGTGGAAATATTAAAACTTACTAGCCTGCTTCCTGTATACAGAAAAATAAAATAGTAGGACTTTCTAATATGTAGGCGGGTGTATTTGGGATCATTATCCTCCTAAGCCAAAGAAAGAAAAATGAAAAATAACTGGGATGCTCCCATGGGGCAGCATCTTGTCCCTCATATCAGGTCAAAGTGGATTTTCAACATGATCAGCTTTGTTATATAAGGTTGCAGGATGAGTTCATGGGCTTTTGTCACTATATAAGATAGCCTTAAGGAGCACAAGGGATGATCAACAATGGAAAAATATTGTTAAAATACTCTTCCCTTGCTTGGGGGAGCCCTTGGAAACCAGTTCATGCTAAACAAGAAAGGAATTTCAGGGTCAGAACTAGCCTTATCTAAGAGAACAGAAAAATGTCAAGGAAACTACCAAGACTGAAGTGTCAGGGTTTGGTATAGCATGTCTTTAACTTGCAGTGATTTTTGGAGAAGTGAAAATTGTATATTCAACTTATCTGTACTTCAGAAGAGAATTTGATGTAGTGCCACATGAGATCAGCTAAAATACAAGAGAGAGGAATTAGTGGAGCAGGAACGGAGTAAAAGGAGTTGTACTGAAAAGCAGAACAGCTGGAAGAGAATTAATGGACTTTTCTCTGACTCAATCTTGAGACTGATATTGCTCTCTGTACTCATTAGCAACTTCACAGAAGCAATCTTGCCACAACCCACACACTTTTCTTTATTAAACAAATGCTCAGATAAACAAATGTTCTTTCCTTTATGACCCAAAACTCAGCAAAAATTTACCTTCAGAAAGCCTAAAAAGAGAGCAATAATAAAAATTGTGTGCTTCTTTCTCTATCTTTGAATTCAATCACTTGTTCTTGTTATTTTTTTGAATCGAGATCATCAGAGAGTAGATGGAAATAACATAGCTAAAATGTTTGTACAGGACAGGAAGAAATTGCAGCTAAAATATTTATATAGTACAGGAAGCAATCACAACAAACTGAATTAAATTCATAATTAAATATTATCATTAAAACTGAAAATCTACCTTAGTTCTTAAAAGTTCAAGACAGTTTTACAACGTAAGAAAAATTTATATAACTTATAAATGAAGTACAAGTTCCACTGTTATTGATAAACTCTCCTGCTTGAAAAGCCTGAAAATTAAGGCTTGTGACAAAAATGTTGACTGAACTTTAACGTAATTGAACAATCCTAGTCACTGCAATGATAAACAAATTCATATAACCATCACATGTCATTTCACAGGAAACCACTTTCAGAGATTTTTGTTGTTGTTGTTGTTTGTATGTTTTCATGTTTTGGAGGCAAATAGGAAAACATGAAAATGCAGAGAATCAGATACCAAGGATGCAAAACCAAGTTGTTCAAACACATGAAAGAGCAGCTGAAGTAGCTCAAACCACTCTGCAGCACATGAACACTGCAGAGAAAAACTAAATTCAATTAATTTCTCTTATACATCAAATGAACAATAGAAAAATGAACTCTTATCTTTCCTTATTGTTCCAAACTGTACATGTCAGCCTCACTGGTAAGCCTGAATCACTAACCCATGACCAGAAAAATTATTGCAAAGGATAGTTATATAATTTCTACAAGTAAAATCAATTTTGTTATGAAAGACATAAAGAGTGGGAATAATAGATAAGGAAGAAGTTGCTAAATTCAAAGCTTTGCCTACTTTCCAGGTAATATTTTAAATAAAAAGTTTCAGCTCAAATTTACTGATAAATCATATGTTAAAGACAACTGTATTTTCTTCCTGTATATTTATTTGTAACTTTTAAATTGACTTGCAAGACATTTTCCTTTTCCCACAGAATAAATGAAACACATTTTTCCTACTGCTTAGTGAAACAGCTAAGTAATCAGAAACTCAGTGGTATGTTTTTTTCTGGAAAATGTAGCTGTTGATACAAGTAGCTAAGTTATCATAAATACATGGACAGAGCATTATGGGACAAGTTGTCACATCTTGTCTTAGACTCGTGACTTTGCAAAGAGGATATATACGTGTATCTCCTGCCTGGCATACTCTACTTAAGACCACAGGGTTCTAGAATAATAAATCCATGCACTGGTATGGTCACATTACAGATTTGATGCAGATCCTGATCAGGCAAGGACACAGAGTTTTGGGGTTTTTGTGGGAAGACTGGAATATATGCTTTCTTTGTGCTAAAAGCTGAAAATACAGACTCAGTAAAGTTCAAGGGATACATACAGACATCTAATCCACAAGTCGTGGTACATATTAGAGACTTACTCCATTAACAATTTTTGAATAGTTGAATGGGCACCACAAGCTAATAATATAAGTGCTTTTCATTATGTAGCCTCTCAGATTTGATCCCTAGTAGGTACATTTAATCCAGACTAAATATACTTGGGAAAGACAATTTTGGAATCATATCCTACAGAATTTACAAAGATCTTAGGAAAGTTGAATTTTAGCCAAAAACCCAAAAACAGCCCTCCTTTTCGTCAAACATGATTTTTCTTTTTTACATCAGCTAGGCTTTGAGGTAAACACAATGGAATATTCAATCAGTGCAAGAAACTTCAAAATTCTTCCCCAAAACCTAAATCTCTTACACACTGATGCAGTATTTTACCCAACAAGTTGTACAGGGGGGGTTGGTGGTTGGGTATGCAAGTTTTTGTTTGTTTGGTTGGTTTTTTTTTGGGGGGGGGGGTTTGTTGGGTTTGGTTTGTTCGGGTTTTTTTCTAGAAAACATGCTATAAAAGGCTTGGCTTCACTTATTTCACAAGGCAAAAACAGATCTTAACTCTTTCGGATTTTTGTCCAGAATCACTGCTTGAGAACATGCCCCAGTTTTGAGTCTTGCCATGCTGCACGTATGATAACCAGCTACTACATATCAGGCATATTTGATATCAGACCAGGACTTACCTATTAGGAGTACAAAATAGATGCTATTTAAAGCTGCTCAATTTTTTGCCATCCTGCCCCACAGTTAGTCTGCAGGAGAAAAGACCAGAGCAAAATAAAAGTGAGAACAATTGTGCATCTGCATGCCAGTAAGATATGCTTATGAAATGCCCTGGCAAGATGGATTCAGTGGGCTACAGCTAGTTCCTCCGACTACCTCAAACTTCATCCACTTCTGACTATGGTGCAGACCAGCAGGATAGCCCCGGGTTATTTATATGACTTGAATGATAGCAAAAGACTTTCTATCAGAAACAATTTATCTCTCATTTTCAAATTCAGAAATTTAGCAACTCTTAAGGTTTAGTGATATCCTGGATCGTGCATTTCAAGTGTCCTCAAATGCAATGAACTACTCGTTGTCTGCTCATTAAAAATAAATTGACCATATATTCCACTTAGAGTAGCTTAGCAACTGTGTAATTTACATGAGTTTAAATTATACAGTCAATAAAGTGCTAATTATTGTATTTTTCTGTTAAATTTTAATTTGAAATAAAAAGGTCTAAGGTTTTAATAAATATGAAATCAAGCCATTCAAATGTTATTTTTTAACTCAGTAGAATTACAATAACAAAATCAAGCTACAAAGTACTTTCAATAGGTGGTTAGGACACATTTAAGTAGATCTTTAAGAGATATACAGATTTAACTGCAAATAATAAAATACTTTGTGTTGTAAAGAACAATTAAAGGTCCAGTTCAAATCCCCTGCAGTGATCAGGGTCATCTTCAACTATATCAGGTTATCCAACCTGACCTTGAATGTTTCTAGGGGTGGTGCATCTGCAACCTCTCTATGTAATCCAGTCCAGTGTCTTACAATGCTCAGCACAAATATCTTCTTTATACCTAGACTGAATCTCCCTTTATTTAGTTTAAAGCCATTATCTCTTGTAATATTGCTATTGTTGCCCTATCAACGACTCTCTCCCCATCTTTCTTATATATGATCCTTTAAGTACTGAAAGGTCACAGCAAGGTGGCCTGAAGATCACCTGAAGATCACCTGAAGAACCTGAAAATGTTCAAGTCCATGGGACCCAACGGGATGCATCCACAGGTACTGAGAGAACTGGCAGATGAGGTTGCTAAACCCCTATTATAATCCAAAAGTCCTGGCAGTCTGGTGAAGTCCCCACCGACTGGAAAAGGGGAAACATAACTCCCATTTTCAAAAAGGGTAGGAAGGAAGAGCCAGGGAACTACAGGTCAGTCAGTCTCACCTCTGTGCCTGGTTAGATCATGGAACAGATCCTCCTGAAGGGACTACTGAAACAGGAGAATAGTGAAGAGGTGATTGGGTCCAATCAGCATGGCTTCACCAAGGGCAGATCCTGCCTAACAAACCTGGTGGCCTTCTATGAACAGGTCACAACATTAATACCTGAGGAATGAGCAACTGATGTCATTTACCTGGACCTGAGCAAAGCCTTTGACACTGTCCCGCACCACATCCTGGGCTCCAAGCTGGTGACACATGGATGGACCACCAGCTCATGAGTCAGGAGTGTGCCCTTGCAGCCCAGAAAGCCAACCAGATCCTGGGCTGCATCAGGAGAAGTGTGACCAGCAGGTCAAGGGAGGTGATTCTCCCCCTCTACTCCACCCTGGTGAGACCCCACCTAGAGTACTGCATCCAGCTCTGAAGCCTCTATTACAAGAGGGATGTGGACATGCTGGAGTGTGTCCAAAGAAGGGCCATGATGACCAGAGGGCTGGAGCACCTCTCCTATGAGGACAGACTGAAAGAGTTGGGGCTGTTCAGTTTGGAGAAGAGGAGGCTCCAAGGTGACCTTATGGTGGCCTTCCAGTATCTTAAGGGGGCCTACAAAAAAGCTGGGGAGGGACTTTTTAGGATATCAGGTAATGACAGGACTAGGGGGAATTAAGCAAAGCTGGAGGTGGGGAGATTCAGATTGGATGTTGTGTTGGTTTGAACTAATTGGAAGATTTGAGTGAGAAATTAGACTATTGGCTAAGAGAGAGATAAACACATTGTGTCACTTCACCGAGTTTTACTGAGAAGAAAAAAAAATTGTTTTTAAGAACTGTTCTGAAAACAACCAGATTAGCAGATTGCTTCTGTCTGTGCTGGCGGCGGCTGCTTCTCTGGTCATGGTCTCCTTTCTCTCTGTCTTTTAGCTAATTCAGAGTAAAACTACTAACCCCTTCCTATTACTAACCCCCCTGGCCAATCTATTTCAGCTTATCTGCAGCATCAACAGGTGGTGAGATAAGAAGGGGGGAAAGGTGGTAGGGGGTGTTTGGTTACCCTCTCGTGGGGATTTTGGTCTCTGAGAGGGGTGTGGTGTCTGTATATATCTGTAAATATCTTTTATATCTTGTAAATATTTGCTTACATATTGTGCATTGCTGTAAATATAAAGCTTCATTTATTAACTTCCAGTGTCCTGAGTTCTAGCCGGGGTTTATT